>OENM01002098.1:0-16870 GCA_900239745.1 Rotaria magnacalcarata | reverse complement strand
TATAATTTTGCTGGTCGCTCAAATGAAAAGTCTCATTTACCATATTAACATTCAAAAGAAACTAATTTTCTTGTAGGTTGAAGAATTTAAAGCAACAAATTCGAAAGGAATTCGTATATTGTATGTTGTGCTTTGTCAGCTTCAAGCAGAATAGACTATTTCTTCACTACTATTGTAGATTAAGAAAATTCGATGCTAGTTCAGATAATTCTTCATCATTAAATAAAGCAATTAATGTTGATTTATCAAAATATTCAACATGGATTTTATTATTTATGATTTTATTGACATGTATCTGTGCATGTTGTTATATTAGTAAAAAAAAGACGAAAACGCAACAAATGAAAATTAGTAATAGGTCGTCGGAACAATCACAGTATTCCCACGCAACACTAGACGATATCTTTACTGAGTAATATACTAGTTGTTCTTGTTGTCTCACAACAAAAGAAAAATGAAAAAGACCCTAAATAAATATTTTATGAATTGACGTTCTTTCTGTTTCTCGAGAAGTCGCGAGAGAGAGAAAAGAACGACTGAGAAGGAAAAGGTGTCATAGGCTTTTCTCTTTTTTTCTTCCTGATTCTTTGTTATTCTTTGCGCGCCTCGAGAACAATCTAGAAAATTCGTTTCTACAGTAATAATTTTTGCATCGTTGTCAACATATATATATATATATATATATAAATACCAGTTCAGACAAAACAATAACAATAGTTTTGAAAATTTATTTTTTGTGTCGACATTATGAGTCTTCTTTCGTCATTCCGCGGCGATCCATTTTTTTCTGGAGTCGATCTTCCACAAACATTTGAGCAGCGATCAAGATCTGACAAGCATGATCGTCAACTAACACAATATCAACAAAATAATAATGATCGAGAACTAGACATATTTGGTAATCCATTTGGATTTATGAATACTATGGTGGGTAATATGAATCAAATGATGAGACAAATGGAATCAAGAATTAATAGTAATGATTTTCCACCTAATGGTCAAGGTGTTTCATTTAGTTCATCAACTGTAATGAGTATGGATAATAGAAATGGGACACAACCTAGAATTATTCAAGCAACGTCAGAAAAATTGCAAGGACCTGAAGGTGAATTGTAAATTTTGTTTTTGAATCATTCATTTTTTCTCTAACGAAATTTTCTATTTAGGTTTCTCACGAACACGTAAAGCTGTTCGGGATACGGGTCGAAATTTAGAAAAAATGGAGATAGCCCATCGACTTGGTCAACGTGGTCATAGAATAACCAAAGAACGTGATCCATCCAGTGGACAATTATTAGAAAATCGTGATTTTGAATATATCGAAGATGAAAATCAGTTTGAACGTGAATGGTTTGATCGAGCAGGACAACTCGGTTTGAAAAACTTTAATGGACACGGATTTAACTCACAAGCAAATAATTTATTAATGACGCCACCATCATTTGGACGACTTCGATCTCAATCTCAAGAACCAAGACATATGGCTATCGAACACGAACAATCAAATAACTATAATTCACGTTCGAAACAACATCGAAATAAATGAATGACTTGATTGTATTTTATTTTTTATTTTGACATGACTTGCATATAGAGTGTTTCAGTTTTTCTATTTGATAAATAAAACTAGCACGCCCTGTTTTTTCGAATAACATAAAATTTTCTTCTCTAGATATGGCCAAATAGTTTCACAGAATTTTCCATTGAAACGTCAGCTAGTGAATAACAGCGATGACAGAATTCGTATATTGCTTTCTAAATAATAAAATAACGGGAAAAGAAAGAGAATATATAATTAGCGTTTGTTGAAATAAATACTATTTGAATAGTTTTGCATACAAATCATGAAAGAATTTTTTTTAATTATACGAATTGTAAGTAAATATGAGAACAATTATAAAAAAAATGAAGTGTCACCATAAGTATACGTATATAGTTTAGGGTGATTATATTACGATAATAATGATAAAAAAACGAAAATTGTTAAACTGTTAGTGTAAATTTTTCTTTCGAAAACAGAAATCGGTATCTTTCTTGGAGACACGTTTTTGATTAATTACAGAATAGTTTCTGAGAATTATTCGTCTTTATAAATCAAAATTTGTTGCTGTGTTCTGTATGAAAACTGTCAATCTTTGATGACAATCTCAATATATTATCTGATTAGTCTGTTATGACAGTATAATTATGTCTTTAGAAATCATGTATTGAGATAGTAAACTTGTCAATTCTTATCAATACTTCATTGCCGTAAAATGAAGATTTACTAATTTCATCGACAATTTAGATATAATAAAAATCTATAGTTTCTTTCGATTCAATTTGAAAATGAATATTGACTGATATTTATATATGATACAACGAAATAATAACAACTCCTACGTTGTTGGTTAAAATACAACATTTATTGTTGTTAATAATAAATAGAAGCTCACAAATAGACAACTGTTTTATTATTAATGCATGTGGGCTGCTTCGTATTATTTTCAAGTCATATCTTCGATCACTTACCATTATATGCGTTTAAATTGCTCTGAATCTGTCTATGTCTATTTGTCATAGATCATTAACAATGTTGCAACATAGGATATCAATTGCAAGTACCGTATGTTTGATTAAATTCATACATACGATCGGGCTAATATGATCTGTATGTCTACAAAATAGTTTCAAACGTAATTAAAATATTTCAGGTAAATAAAATAGCGACAGAGGTTGTGTGCAACTATAGATAAGATTAATTATGGGGAAAACTTGTTTATAGCACTGTTGGACTAAATAAGAAACGGATCAAAATGAATAATCCGTATAGAATAATACTTAGCAAATATGAAATAGATAGTGTGAAAATTGATATCGTCTTTTCACGATGAATAATGGAATCATTAAAAAGTAGTAAATTATAAAATATTGTTTTTTCTACAACCCAAAAAACAATTTTAACGAAATAAATATTTTCCTTTGATTGATCTTTCGATTCCGATTAGTACATCGATGCGATGCTTCAGCAGAAGATATAACTTGTTGTGTTTGATTTTCTGTTTAAAAAATCAAGTATCATGTTAAAACTATTAAGAATTCTAATTAGTAAGAGTAGTAATACATATAAAGATAGAAATGTAGGTTCTTAATTATTTTGCAAAGATCATTTAAAATTTAGATTTAGTGTCCTGCACGAGTACTACTTTTTGTACCCGGACCCGACCCGACTCACTTTTTTGACACCCGAAACCGAACCGGACCCGACCAGCCGTACCCGGTGCCCGACCGGCCTTCAAATAATAAGTAATTTTAATCTAAAATAAAAAAAACAAATAAATATTTAAAATATGTTTTATTCGTCAATTCTTACGAACTTGATCATATAATTTAATAAGCAAAGTAATATGCCACATCAATTACAAATGAACTATTTCAGTGTTTAGTCCCGATTAGAAGAAAAAGAAAACAATATGTTCGTCGCTTACGTAACTTATTCTTGTGCTTTATACGCAATTCAATAATGATTCATAGTTAAATTGTTTTGATAAATTTCCTTTTTTAACCAATAACAATCTGAAAAGTGAAATATTTAAAAATGTTTAGATATCACTGATCGCCGGTCGAGTGCCGGGTACGCTAAAATTTTGTACCCGACCGGATATTTTTTTCTACCCGGCACTCGATCCGACCCGGCGCCGGGTCGGGTCCGGGTCTGGGTTGCAGGACACTAATTTAGATTATAGAAGTAAAAACTTCTTTTAGATACTATGATATTTTATAGTTATCAAAATGTCTAATCATCAAGAGTTTTATTGTATGATATTCTTTGTAATGTTTCAACAATATTTATTTACAGGTCTTAGTTAGACTTTATAAGATATTCATTGTCTTTAGTTTTAAAAGTACATTATTGTTTTATCACTTATAATGGAGTACTTTTATGTAAAAAAAGAGAAAAATTCATGCTAAGCAACATGCTTTGATCAATAATTCAAACTAATTACGTTTTAACAAAAAAAACAAAAACAAGTAAGATCGATAATGAATTACAAAGTACACGTTCTACAGTTATATTCCTCATCCCGAAGAATCATAACTTTATAGAATAATTAACATTTCAATCTAATTATAGAAAATAACTTTGACAATGTTATTTCGATTTTTTCTCAAATTTCAGGAAACCAGCAAATTTAACGGTTCACTTGACTTTACTATTGCTACAAGTAGAAATTTAAGACTTCAACTTTCCACGGGTTATGCTGGATGCACTCCTATTTCTATTAACTCGATGAGAAATAGATTTCAGTTGAACTTTATCCATGACTTTTAAAATAGTTCTATGACATTTTATATTCTTATTTCATAAAGATTGTACTAAACAAACAAGGTAACGTCGATTGATACTCGATTAGTTTATACACATGGATTTTTGCCTACATTACTTCTATACAAGCGGTTGTAATCGTCATACTCATTATAAATACACGATTGATACGGTTGATCGACGACAGATAAAAGTCATAGCTATAAAGAAACATGTTTCACTTTAGAGAAAGAATGACAGCGAAATATGAGACAAATACGTAGACGAAAAATGTCTTTGTATCAAATATAACCGCCAGCGCATATAATAAATGACTATACCACTTATATAATAAATAATTAGTATTGCAAAAGAACTCAACGACAGGCAAATTGAAGGTAACCTTTTTATCTATCTCATCAATAATCACAATTACATCGACATAGAATTATATCTGGGTTACATGGAAGTCTTTTATGGTCTTATATCTGTTATCGATATAACACAAGTTATTGAAAGAAATTCGTTTACTATATAATTCATTAATTGATCGTTTAAGCAATTATTTAAACTTAATTATATTAGAAAACTATCGAAAATATTTGTAAATTCGTTCTTTATCTATGTTATAATTAGAATATTTACTGATATCGACTTAATTCTGAAATATTATTTCTGTTTTTATTTTCAACAATGTATTGATGTGCCTAAGTATTTATCATAATTATTTCGCCAAATGTTTTATTATGCTGACGAGTCTCAGCGGTTCTAATTTTTTCTTGCTACCAATCGTCATTTGTGTCAATATTGTTTAGATTCTAAGTGAATCGATTATAAACACAGATATTTTCTTTTTGTGAACTATAGCTAATTCAATATCATACAGCTATGATTTTGATGATTTCTTTTTGATATTATGTAACCATATACTTGATATTCTTATATACTTTAACAGCACTTCTTTTTTTTTGGTCTTTTATAAATGTATTGTAAATGATTGCGTGGAAACTATTCGATAAATTTAACCAAATAAATCATAAAATTCTTAAAATTTCTTAAATACTTGAATGATCTGAAGAATTAACAAATAAAAGAAAATATAATTTTGTTAATCATGTTTATATACTTCTAATATTTAAAAATTTAACAAATTAGACGTTGAATGAAGTCTTCTATTAGATCTTCAACAAAACATTCCTTACTCCGGATGTCGATTTTAGTCAAGCGTCATAATGAGTTTCATTCATATACTACTAATAAATACACGATAGTTCGATCAATTTTGGTAAAAGATTTTTGAAACAAAAGAAATTAAGAATCTGAAAAATAATAGTTTTGCAGCTCATTGGATTAATAAGAAAAAAGAAAAGAATAAAAATAGTTTTAAAAACTTATGTACTTAAGATAAATTTTATTTTTTTCAAAATACTTTACTGCCTAAGTATTCATATAATCCATCCCGCCAGTTCATTTACAGCAAAATACTTGGTTCCATTTCTCATGTCACAAGATTTACAAAAAAAAAAAAAGATTTCATTTCCTCTATTTAGCCCCACTGGCCACTGCAGGATGCATTCCATAGCTCGCCATCTTTTATATATAAAGTTAATGCGAAACATTTCTAAGTCACTCATGAATGTTTTCATTAACAGATATCACACAATATATCTACTGAGATGTATTTTGTCTGAAATTATAAATAACTACGAGAGAACATTTTATTTTTTTTAAACTCATCAATTTTGTGCATCATACTATTCAGAGACGAAATAATTAAATATAATAATACAGTTTTCTTATTTATTAGATGTTGAAAAGGAATAATTGAGTTTAGTATTCAATCACATCATTTAATAAAATAACCGTTGTAGATACACATACAGCATTTGCTCCCAACTGTCAAGTAAGTTTTATAAGAATCCATAAATTATAAAGTTCAATATTCTAATTGCGGTAAAAACATTAGCAGGTCTGTCTTTTAGCTACTATGGAAAATATATAACAACTACAGAAAAAATAAATTATGAAAGTAAAAAAAAAATACCATAAAGGTAAAATGAGTCAACTAGTAGGTTATAGAATGCTAAAACTTTTGTTTCCGTTTTGGGCACATGAGGAAAATATGAAAGGAACAGTTCTTTACTATTGTTTCCGTTTATTATAATGATTAGCATGGAAAAAAATAACGTTTATATCAAATTACACATGCGAAAAAGAGTTTAATTTTTACAAAGAAATACGTAAAACCGTGTCTATTACATAATTAGAACAGATTTGTTTTTTCTATAATTATGATCTCGGGTTACAAGCGGATAAAACTCGTTTTTGATCTTAGTATCGGTGATAGTAAAGGTACGATAGTCTTGCGTGTATCCATCTAGAAAGTACTGGTTGTGATAATATTACATACTAGAGAAGCTTGACACAACCTTCAAGATTTTGTTTTCAATTAAAAATTTTATCCTGAACTCGCCCGTTAGGAAAATTTCTCTGAAATGCTAAAATAATTGTAACAAGCCGTTAGTCTGACGGCATTAGAAAACATGCTTTTCAGTAGTAACACAAAAAAACTGCTTTTTGAAATATTCAAAATTTTCATTGTGTAGACATTTTCTTTAAAGAAAAGTACGATCATGTTTCCAGTTCGCATATTCTTATTGCATAAGGTTCTTCAATAATTGCTGAAGCATTGTAAAGAAATCTAATGCCTAGATGCTATAGGGTTAAATATATAACATCGCATAATCACAACCATGAAAGAAAAAGTACTTGAAAGTAAAATGCAATTATCAAACAGAAAAACTTAAGAAAAATTCAAACTATTCTAAGAGTAGTCAAATAGGTTTTATCCATTTATGTTGACTTAACGGATGCAGCTGCTGTTTTATTCATTATTGATGCGATGATAGCGGATAGAATCTCGTATTGTTTCATCTGCTGTGGTGTAGGATATCTTGAAAAATTAAAAGCATGAAAATCTATGCCAAACAAATACAGATCCACTTATAATTAATAAATCTTGCTCATTGTGCACATTTATTAGGAAAATGACAAGCAAAGCAAAAAGTTAATTTTTAATTTGTTTACTTGAAGAACAAAACGCATCAATAACATTGAATGTAAGCATAGTTCTAAGCGAATAAAATAAACTTTCTTTTTACAAAAATGATTCAATTATTTATTTACTAACACTCATTGTTGAACTAATCATTTCTAGATCTTTTATTATATCAGCTAAAGCTGTTGAAATTAAACCTCAAATCACAACTACTAATAAAAGAAATTAATATGTTCGAATGTTGCTAATTAATTACTATAAATAGATTTATCTAGCTCCAGAAATGATTATCATAGTGAACGAAAAAAAAACCACAATAGATCTACTCTTCTTTACTTATTTTTTTTTCGGCCGTGGTAAAATATTAAAAATAGATGTATAGTAAATGATCATTTTCTTTTCTCAATGAGAAACTATATGTTTTTCAATACAATGAGATGACTAGACTTAATCAAATTTCATAGTAATAGTGAGAAAAATATCAATCAGTTTCGTTCGGCTTGGAAACCATCTATAGAAAGCTGTGGTTTATTTGCTAGCGACATCTGTTGATTAATTATGTAAAATTAAAAGAAAATTGAAAAAGAAAACTTTTCGATTCAAAATAATTCCATGAATTAATTAATTAATTAATTAACTTCTGAATTAAATCCTTGTACCAATCAATATTTATCAACCACCTTCTTATTTTCTCTCTCTCTCTCTTCTCTTCTCTTCTCGGTCTATCTGTCCGTCTGTCTGTCTATCTATCGATCCTCTTATATCTTAGTCATATAAATTTTCTTGTCTATGTAATTCTTTCCGTCTTTCTCTGAATGTATGTTCGTGTTCAAGCAAATCTTGTTTTTTTATTTATCTTTCTATAGAGACTAGAAGTTTTCAGTATCAATTAGATAAGAAAAAAGTCTATTTCTGGATGATCTTTTTTCACTTGAAAAAACATCAAACACACATTAAAAAAGAAACGGTAGAATGAGTTAATAAATTGCATGCTACTCTCTTTAAAATCTCTTGTGTATTTTACATATGCAGTTTTCATTTGTTCGAGCATGTGTAAAAGATTGAGTAGTAACTTCGATCAACATAAGACGTACACTTATACACAGAGGGGGGGAAGCCAACATTCATTTCGTTATATGCATATATGAGTTCAAGATCACTTGCTTTTTTTTCGTAAGCGTTTAACAACATATGCGTATAGTCATAGTGTGCCTTACATACCGAACAAGGGAGACTGTTCATTCTCTTCTGTCTCTCTTTTTCTCTTACAATAGCAATATAGATGAACTCCAAGCACTTATTCGTTGCGCATACTTCGATTCATTCTTTCTTTTCGTATGTACGTATATGAGCACTAAGATTGCGTTGTTGTTGAGATGGCGGCAACATAGTATTTGTTGATAATACATTGATTGACCTGAACCGATTGAACACAAAACGCCGAACCAAAACAAAGCTAACAACGTATTGGTATTTTTTCTTTTGATTTACTGACGGAGATTATTATTTTGTTTTTGCCCTGATCAATTATGAAAATTTCCGTTTCTTTTTCTTGTTCTATGCTTTTTCATGAGACGGAAATAGAATATAAATATAGAGCAGACAATTTTTTGCTGAGAAAAATAAAAGGTCTTCTTTTTTGGTAATGTTATAAAAAAAACGAGAAAAGACGAGAAGCTCACACCCACCTGTCGTTATTGTAACATTTTTATTGATTGATTGAACAACGAGTAGATACGATACAATCAATGTCTACTGTCATTAGACCATGTAATATGCAGTCGCTCTTGTCTATCTATATTTTATTTGGTGTTCATTTTTATTCGCTTTATTTTTATGTATATAGTGCGAGTTCATTCAGTTGTGTCTTACGTGTCAAGGTCTCAATAATTATGACTGTTTTTGTCATCCTTTTGCCAATAATCTATTTTATACGACCGAAGAGTAGTGAATAAATTGTAAGTCCTCATAGTCTTTTCATTTTCTCTTTCAGTTTTCTTTCTTTTTGCTATTGGAAATATCAAACCGGAAAAAAAGAAGAACAGAAAAAAGAAAAAAGCTTAGATAAGAGATGGTTGATCGAAAATAACGACAAAGAAAAATATACACATAGCAAAGCAATACGGTTCATATAAGTCGAATCGAGTCGATCAATCATGTTGGTAAAATAACATGATTTGAGCAAAAAAAAGAGCTTCTTCGTTTCTTTTTTTCTTCGTCTTCTCTTGTGACTGTTTTGTGAGCATAACAAAAGTTCTCACGCATTATTCTTTTCTCTCGTTCTTCGTCAAAAATAAGAGCAAAGAGATCGTCACTACGTCCGTTCGTTCTTTGTAATTGAATGAACGGCATATGTAGTGCTAGTGATGATGCCGTGTGTGTTTTACGGCTAGCTATTCTTTTTTTCTTCTCGTCTTTAGTTATACGACACGACGATAGAAGTGTTTATATGTTGTTGTTGTGAACGTGTTGGTGATGTTCCATGTATCAACATTTACCAACGGATTACATGATGATTTAACTTTTTATTTTATTTCATTGCATCGTGTTTTTTTTTCTCTTTCGATGCTTATTCAAGAAATCAAAGCGTAGATATTCGATACCTTGTATTGTTCAAACGGAGATCAGGTCTTTTTGTGTCTGTAAATTAGTTGTAAAGTATCATGTATTTTAGATTGTTTCATTTTTTTTTATTCTTTTATCCATCCATAAGTCCATCATGGAGACAGGAAGTAATGATAAAACTAATATGGAAAATGATCTTTATTTACCACAGACAGATTCATTCTGGGAAGTACGTATTGTATATGATAAATGGAAAAAAGAAGCCAACTTTTTCTTGTTTATTTTTATTCGCTTTTAATATTTGAAATTTGAATAGATTGGCAAATACAATCGAGCAGTCAAACGATGTGATGATGGAAATAAGTTAACATCGGATCTGATTAGTATGCTTAATGAAAGAGCTGAGCTTGAAAAAGCATTTTCGAAAATGCTTAAAAGTTGGTCGAAAAAATGGTCAGATTATGTGGCCAAATGTACGAGAAAACTAATTTATTCATAGTTTTTAATTAAATTTTTTTCTTTTTTACTTTTATAGCATCGGAATTTGGTTCAATGACAACAGCTTGGAAGGCAATAATGGGTGAAGCTGATGCATCAGCTGAAATTCATCAATCAGTTAATGATGAACTGCAAAATGATTTAATACCAGCAATAAAATCATGGCAAAAAACGAAATATGTTAAATCTATGATGCATATTAAACCAACTAAAGATTTCGATGAAGAATTTAAACGAGTTTGTTCTTTCGAACTGAATAATAAAACATTCTACTATAACCATTTTTCAGGCACAAAAACCATGGGCTAAATTATATGTTAAGGTTGATAAATACAAACGTGACTATCATACGGCAACAAAAAATCTTAAAATGGCCGAAACACAAGAAAATAATTCGAAGCTTGATGGATCTGTACCATTGGATCAAGTAAAATAAATTGTTTTTTTTTCAGTTTCTACAATGAAAATATTATTATTTTAGCGTGCTAAAGCAACAGAAAAACTTGACAAATGTCGAAAAGAAAAAGAAGCAGCTAAAACTAAATATAATGAAGGTCTTCAAGAACTTAATCGAGCGAATCCAAAATATATGGATGATATGAACGATGTATGTATTAAATATTATCATTGACAATGATTGCTTACGTTTCTTTCTTTTTTTTCTAATAGGTTTTCTCCCGGTGTCAAACATTTGAAAAAGATCGTCTGGTTAAATTTCGAGAATTCTTCGGTGCCACTGAAAAATGTCTTGATCTAAGCCATCGATTACAGTATGTCAAAGTATATCTCATTAGATTCGTGTTTTTTTCTTTCGATAAGGATTTGTTACGTTTTGCATAAAAAATGAATCTTACTTTTCAATATTATTTAATGAATTAATAATATTTGTTTGTTTGTTTATTTATTTTAAAGATCAGCAAATTTTCAACAATTTTCTCAAATTATAAAAAATTGCGATGCTGATAAAGATTTAATATGGTGGTCGGAAATATATGGTGCCGGTATGAAAATGAATTGGCCTACATTTGAGGTATGTTAGTCTTGCTTATGTATTGACGAAATTTTCTTCTATATCAATAATGCTTCTTTCTTGAATTTATCTATTTCTATTCTTTGATTATGAAATAAGAAAAAAAAAGAAAACCTTGTTAATCTTGCTTCTACTTTTCGATTATACACTCTTTACTACTACTACTACTTCTACTACTACTCGTCCTTAGGAATCAACAAATCTAGTTCATCAGCAACAACAAAATCGTTTTTCTCATTGTGCTAATGATTTATCAATGGGTAATGATACGTATAATCGTCGACAACTAGCACATTTTGTTAGTCAAACAAGTGCGACTGTTGCATATGATACACGAGTATTGGTTGTCGATTCTTATGCAACTATTCGTCGGTCGATGCGACGAACAGCTGCTGTTGTTACACGCGTTCGTCGAGATCTTGCCAAGCGTGAAGTAGATTATAAATATATTTAAAATTAGGCTCCCACTTATAGATATAAAACTTATATTGGTTTCTTTGCGTATATTTTTGCACTCTTACTGATAATATCTGTTTTGTTTTTCGTTTTCTACTTTGGGTATCGATAGATTTTACTATATTTATTCTTTACTTATCTTATTTTACTATATAGTTTGGTTCTTTGGTTTGTTTTTCTTTCGATCTTTTTTTTCGCTAACTAATATTGACGTTATATATTATAAACATAGAAATTTTCTGCTACTAATTGACGAAATGTCTATGTTTATTTATGTATATATTGGTTTTTGTTTTAGGAATATACGGAAGCGCAACGTACACTTTCTCGTCGTGCTAAAGGCGATCTTGACAAAGAAAATCCAGTTGTTGTCACGGCTATTCGATCAAATACTAATCCATCATCTAATATTGCACCCGTTGATAATCGATCATCAACTAAGTAAGACAATTTTCATATTCGAATTCTATTTGACAAAGAATAAGACATAAGCTTTGAGTTTAAATTGTATGCTTTCGATTTGTTTTCTTATTTCGAAACTCTATAATTTTATTTCCTTATTCTCTATCAGCAATGCTGCATACAATGAAGAGGCTGAGTCAGCATCAGCTTCGCCCTATACGACGGCCTATCAACCGACTTCAGCTCCAGCTGATGTATCACCCAGTTGGGCCACTAATTCTTGGACAAATGAGTAGGTGTTCATCATCATCATCATTAATATATATTCAATTTGTCTTGTTCATCAGTATGTTTCATGTGCTTGTTTCCTCTGTTGTCTAGTAATACTACTTCATCAATTGATTTATCTTGTTTTGGATATGAATTGCTTTGACAAAGAACATTCTTTCAATGGGAATGACTATGATTGATTTTAAAATGAATATAAAGCATCGACAAGTATTAACAGAACAGAAAACGATGGATAGAGAGAGAATATAAATGAAAAAAAAACCAAAGAAGTAAAGAAAACTAAAGCTATGTTACATTTACTTGCTTTGCGTGTTTCCTCATTTGGTTTTGAGCATTGACAGAAAGGTATTTCCATTTTTTTCCTGAATCTGATTTATCATTAATTGACAAAAGTCATGTTTTATTAAAAAAGAATGGGAATTGGCTCATCGGATGATGCTATGCTAAGCTTTTTACTTTTTTGCAATGCAATATCTAAAAAGCAATTTTATTTATTGTAATTGTTACAAATGCTGATGCATGTTTTTTGTATGATGCTTGTTATATGCATATTTGATAGGATATGTTTTAAAATATTTATGCTTTTAGTTATGGAACAGGCACAAGTAATAATGGTCATTCATCGTTACCAGCATATCCAACAAATAACATACCAGCTTATCAAACATCATATCCACCAACAGCAAATCCGTTTTATGAAGAGGATGATATAAATAACGGAGATTCATTATCATCATCTCATCAACCGTTACATCAATCACCAACATCAGCCGGAGGTTCTTCACTTGATAGTAGTGCCGGTGTATCTGTTCGAGCTCTGTATGATTATGATGCACAAGAGGAAGATGAACTCTCATTTAAACAAGGTTAGTTCATTATATATATATATATAAATTCTATTTTTCTTTATACATGTTCTTTGTTTTTCTTCTGATCTCTTTTAGGTGATATATTTACAAAAATAGAAGATGAAGATGATCAAGGTTGGTGTAAAGGACGTGTTGGCAATCGAATAGGCCTTTACCCGGCTACTTATGTCGAATCCCTCTAAGAACAAATGATCTGATTTTCTTCTTGCATTTTTATTTTTATTTTTTTTTGTCGTCGTGTTGATTATTTGTCTCCCGATTGCGCACACTTTGTCCATTTGAACAGTAGTAGTACCAAATACGATTGCGTTCCTACACATATATATATATATATATATTAATGTATGAATGTGTGTGTATCTTGAACATATTTCTTGTTGTGTTTCTTTTTTCTGTGTGCCTTTCTTTCATTCCAATTGTGTATTTTCAGTTTTATTGTAGTTAACATCGAAAAATCATTGACTGTACAAAAGGAATCTCTTTTCTTTCTCTACTCTTCGTTATATCTTCTTTTTATTTATTGTTATAAAAACATTGTATAGATACATTTGTCTCTCTATTCGATTTCTTTTTCTTTTAACGTCGCTGACTAGTATATACATTGTCTCAGCCTTCTTCCTTAAAACTATTACTTCTCCTTTGTTAAATCTCATGTTGTCTTAGCACTTACGCGTCAGCTTACTTTGCTTCTACTCTTTAGTTCATTCCGTTCAAACGCGTCTGTCCTTTTTTTGTATTTAAGAAAAAAACCCGAGCTAAACAAATATAAATACCTATACGTAGTTCATAATTGATTAGCTATTAACAAATTTTGCAAAAACTAATCTTATAAAAATTACACACTGAATTTTAAGATAAATTAATTCATTAGGTAGATGAAGTAGATCTGAGCTTTCGTTCTATTTATTTTTGAATAATATGTATTTGTCGTATCTATTTACCATGATTTATTAGATATTTTTATTTCTCTTTTATTTTTATAGTACTTCCATGTCATAAATCTTGGCCTGTTGTACTCAAATCATGTTGAGGACATTCTTGGTCAAAAAAATTAGTATTTTTTTTTTGATGACACGATTATTGTTTGAGTATGTCACATTCCGTTCTCTATCTATGGAAATTATCACGGTCAAATTGATTATTAATAAAGATTGCTATTACATTGTGCTATTATTAAAAAAATAAAGTAATATAGTTTCTATGTGTAAAGGTATGGTTACAATCCTATTAAGGAGTGCTTTCATCGTTTTCAATTAAACCCAAATTTTTCTTAAAGGGGTTTATCGACATTGACAAAAGATTTATTATCATCAGAAATATGAGCTTGATACAAAAATGTCTACCCTTAAGTGTTCATTTAAAATATTCATTAGAAAACATTTGAGCTTCGACCTAGCTCTGTAGGCATGTATTTCGAATTTCTCAAGTTTGTTATGATAAAATTCTTAAGTGAATTCAGGTAAATCGCTATGAGACCTTCAATTTCTATTAACTATATATATAGATTCAACCACAATTCTAGGGCATTCGATGAGTTTTTGCCATTAATACATATATATATATAATTAAAATTCCATGCTGACATCTACAGATAGATAAATAAAACATAGCTATAGTTTACGGATTCATTGTCACATATTCTTCGTTTCAATAGGATTTGATCCAGGTAGTAGAATACTGTTTGATGTTATTTATAAAGAGCTTCATAATTAATTTCGATGAGACAAGAACTTTTTTAATTGAACTGAAATTTGTTAGTGAATTTCATCTTATTGAAACAGCTTTTGTTATTTACTAAAGTTCTAAATAAATAGCTCATTCGGAAAAGAAGTTTGATTCAGTCGTATACTTCGATACATGGTAAAAATTTCATACATTAACAGTTTAGTTATGGTCTAACTCGCGTAAAGATTTTCAAACAGTAGGGTAACGAAGGATAATTTTTTCTATTAGTCGACTTCAATAAATCAGAAATTTTTACAAAGTTTCATCTAAATTCTATATACTCACGTAAAGTTAACTTTTTTTCTCAACAGGAAACATTCTTAATCTACACTGCTTCACCAGAAAGTCTTCGATGGCAGTGTTCGTATAATAGAATATTTTTGTGACGTTGAGAAAGCTTGTTACTATAAATATAGTTATAATGGCTTCTCTTATTTTTTCTATGATTAATATTAGATTTATTCATTTTTTTAATTAAAATGTTTTCGGAGATCTGCTGTCTCCTTCAATTTATTTTGTTCGTATGGAAATAAGATAGAGAATAAAATGGAAATTTTAACTTTTTCTATTGGAAAAGCGGCCTATATATATATATATATAGTTGTTTTCCTATTCTTTACTAATGATGAAGTCGACAATAACATGTGAATTTTTATCGACTAGTTTTGTCGTCTTGTCTCTCTGTTCCGCTATTAGTGACGAATAGAAAAAATATGCATACGCAGCTATGCCGATAGAAGAAGCTAAAAATTTCTATCTATTCTATTCTATTTACATGTGAAGAATGTAAACGGAAGAACGACACGGGATATTTTCGAAGCATTTCTATTAGAAAAAATATTTGCTAATCTTAAAAGAAAAATTTATCTACTTTCAGAAAGTGAATAGAAAAAAATTCGTACTTAAAGTATTAGGAAATTTCAATAAATTTGCTATGAATGATTGATGGTAAGATCTAACAGATGATGTTCACTTATTATTCTTATTCTTCATCTACTATACCAAAAAGCTCTTCACATTTAAAGAATTTATCAAAGTAGATAGTAAATAATGAAGAATGAAAATAATTTACTGTCAATATTCAACTTATTTTAACATCGGATTTCTACAGTATACATGCCATATTCAAATTAACGATGTAGATTATGAGCTATGTGTATTATAGTCGGAAGTGTGACTGTTGATCTAACAGGAATCAAATGCTCATTCGCAGTTTCATTTATTTGGTTCAAATAATGTGCATTTTATTTAAATATTGATTTATTAAATATATTGCATAATTCCACCTCCGAAAACTACGAACAGCACGATTAGAAAATAGTTGTCTATTTGAAACACGATGATGCAATATTGCGTTGGTTATATGATTTTAACATTGTTTTTTAAAGTTTTGTCAAGTACTATGCCACTCATATATACTCTTTAGGCTCAGTGTTTCCAATGGAAATCTAGAACAAAATGTACATGTACACTTTGATTATATATACAAAGTGTATGTGTACACTTTGCTTTTAGTGCCAGAGTGTACAAAGTGTACCAAAAGCAAATTTTTAAAATCCAAAAAGCACAAAATAATGTTGTGTTTTTTCACAAAAAATATAAAGAAATACTTGATAAATGAATAAATGATACATAGACGTACTATCTCATAATCTGGCACGTTCCTTGGCAAAATTACAAAAAAAGGTTTA
>OENM01002097.1:0-12148 GCA_900239745.1 Rotaria magnacalcarata | reverse complement strand
CCCCCCCCCCCCCCCCCCCCCCCCCCCCCCCTCCCCCCCCCCCCCCCCCCCCCCCCCCCCCCCCCCCCCCCCCCCCCCCCCCCCCCCCCCCCCCCCCCCCCCCCCCCCCCCCCCCTGGCTCCGCCACTGGTGACAAGATTGTTAATAGTTAATTGAAAAGTTTCCTTAGTTAATATATTTGTTATTTTTATAGGCTAAATATGATCGATCATGTATATTCTTTGAACATTGTTTTTTGGGGTCAACAAGCTGTACGTTTTGATACAATCATGTTAACCGACTACTTTCAGTTTGTATTTTGTGTGTTTGATGAGTTATTAAATCAAGGGGGAAGTGCTGACACTTAACTCCTTGTATTAAGCTCTCTTTGACCACTTGTTTTTTTACAGTTTGATTCTAAGTTTAATATATTTACATTTCCAAAGTTAAACTATAGGTTATAAGTACTGCAATTTTGTGCCATACCTTAACCTTTTTTTTGCTCTAAATATATCTTGCGTGTTCTTTCATTCAAACGCGTTTGTCACCATTTATTTCACATATATATATATATATATATTGAGTAGCAGCCTTGATTATTAAGACAAAATTTTTGACAGATCATTATATCCTTTAATTTAAAAAATAATTAGTCAAATTTAAATATGAGTCAAAGTTTATTTGATATTGATATGAAAATAGTTTACTCTTAATGTAAGAATATATGAATGCAAAAAACAAATATTCTAAAATGTTATTTTTTCAGAAAACAAATATTTTTCGAAGAAATCTATCAATGATCGATTAAAATCTAATCATTGAAGATCTTCATAGATAAGAAGAATAACAAATTAAAGAAAGCCATTTGATTTTTATTATCAATTTTTATTTAACATATCAAGATTTCGAGAAAACAAAACACATTTAAAATGAATTTCAACAAAACTCTTTTTCAGTAATTGTTATCAATTTACTTCTAGGAATCATCGTCAGACATACTTTTCTCTGTGGGATAAAATGAAGGTCTATGTGCTAAATTAAGATCATCATGTTCAAAATTTTCTGTGAATGATTTCGAGCTAGATGATTGAACATGAGCATCACTAGACAGTGAAGTACGATTGATAGAAGTATTGTTCGTTTCATTTGAAGAGAAAGAAGAATGAGTATCAGTGATTCGAATCGTAGAATTTCTCTTCGCATTTTTAGATTGATTATTAATTGCATTGGTCTCAGAAGAACTTGACTGAACTGTTGCTGCTGCACTAATAGTTCGCTGAATTTTTTTCTCTGATAATTTTGCATTATTGTTTGACGTCGTTGTTGGAGAAACATTTTCATTTTTAGAGTGATTCGATGTAATTTGACTTCCTTGAAAGTAAAGCCATTCACCAATAGAAATTATTAAATCACGAGCATAAAGCTTTTCTAACCATTCTTTTGGAATATTTTTATATCCATAATAGGCTCCGGCTAGTTGACCGTAAATAGCTGCTGTTGTATCGGTATCATCACCAAGGTTAACAGCAGCAAGAGCACCTTTTTCGAACGAATCACCATCAGACCAGAAAGCCCATAAAGCAGCTTCTAGAGCATTAACAATATAACCTTTACCTCGAATACCCTGTTCGTATCCGCCCCTATTTTTATCTTTCTTATATGATCCTGCACAAATACTTAAAATATCATTATCGAGAGGTATCTCACCGAACCATAATTTTTGTTTTTGATAAAAATCGTTATCAAGTAGTTTTTCTTTCGGAAAGTCATTGACAGCACCAATAATCAATGCTGCATAATAACGACATGCATCAATTGCTTTTCTATTTGCATGAGTAAGACCAGCGCTAAGACCAGCATTTTCCACTGCATTTTTCGGTGCTCTATGAAAGAATAATGGTACAGGAGCAAGACGCATAAGTGCTCCATTACCAGCAGCATCTTTATCGCCACAAGAGATGTTAAAATCATCGATGCGCTCAACAGAATCCAGTGTTAATGCATCGACTTCGTTCTCGTTTCGACAACGATAGTGTATCTTGAGAATTTTCTGACGATCAGAAAATTCTTTAAGAGATTGACGTGTTGCCTGTCCAATATCGAAGCAATGCCCTGTTGATGAAAAATATCCATATTTGTGCCACCATTTATAACGAATCATTTGGTCATAAGGATTGAAACTATTATGAGTAATTAATGATGACGCTAGGCATAATGCCATTGATGTATCATCCGTCCATTTTCCTGCTTCAAGACCCCATGTACCTCCACCTTCCATCGTACGAACTGGATTCGCGGCAAGATATTGTTGTGGGCGAAATTCTACACTAGCTCCAAGAGCATCACCAATAGCAAGACCTACGAGAGAACCAATCACTTTGTCACAGATGCCATTTTGTGCATCAATACGAGGTATTTTTTCCAAATTAATATCATGTGGAAGAACTTTATCACAGGGCGGTGGAAACTTTAACATGATAAAAATCTAAGAATTTTAAAACAATCTAGAAAAGAAACATTATTGCATTTAGAAAGAAGACTTTTACAATATAAGTTATTTGTGGTCACCGTGGTAAATGAAAGAGGCAAATAATCTTCATTCATTACTTTGAAGTATATTGTACGAAGTCACCTTTATATGATGCCCATGTTTTCAATAATTTCATCTTGGCAAATTTCGAATAAATATACAATGATGCTCTTCTTTTATTAAATTAGAAATTCAATAAAACTGAGTTTCATATCAAATGAATTCATCAGTTTTTAATCTTAAACACGAATGTCCTGAGAGAAAACAGCATAAGACAATAATATAATTCTTTTATTAATTTTGATAGAATAAAAAACAGACTATGTAAAATTTTTAAATATAATGTCATATTTTACATTTTCATTTGTTAGTAGAAGAATTTTTCATTTCAAGTTCCCATTGTTGTCCCTCATATGTAATCCATTGACCTAACGTTTTCAGAAATTCGTGAGCATAGACATGTTTTTTCCAATGTTCAGGTAATTTTTCATAACCATAATAAGCTCCAGCCAATTGTCCATAAATAGCAGCTGTTGTATCGGTATCATCACCAAGATTAACAGCTGCAAGAGCACCTTTTTCGAACGAACCATCATCAGACCAAAAAGCCCATAAAGCAGCTTCCAGGGCTTTGACAATAAAACCTTTTCCTCGAATACCGCCGTTATAGCCACGCTTTCTTTTGTACGAACCTTTAGCAATCTTTTCTATCTCTTCGTGTAATGGTTCTTCACCGAACCAATGTCTATGTTTGGAATAAAAGTTCTTAGCGAGTATTTGTTTCTTTGTAAATCCATGAAGCGCAGCTACAATTAATGCGCCGTATAATCGACAAGCATCATAAGCCTGCTTGTCACCATGAGTGATCTGCCCACTTCGACCCGAAAATTCGATTGCAGCATATTTGTTTCGAAAGAAGAAGAGAGGTACTGGGGCTAGTCGCATCAACGCTCCGTTACCTGCAACATCGTTTTCGCTACAATACGGATCGAATTCATCAAGAATGTTCAAATCTGAAAGCTTGTCTATTTGCTGATATGGAATGTTTTTTTCATTTGCAAATTTCTTTTGGCGACGTTCAAATTCATGCAATGATTGACTAGTAGCTGCACCTATGTCGAAACAGTGCCCAGTTGATGACATATATCCGAATTTGTACCACCATTTATAGCGAACTAATTGATCATACGGAATGAAATCACGACGAGCCAATAATGAATTAGCTAAGCAGAGAGCCATCGAAGTATCATCAGTGAACTAAGAAAAAAATATATAAAATAGTTTTCTCAGAGAAAAAAATACCAATCTAAAATATTTCTATACTGACTCGAAATAAAAATGTGTTGATACTTCATATAATATGTATACAGAACTTAGAGATCTTTAATAATTTCAAACGACAAAAAATAGTATTATGAATGTGAACGAATCAAGAAACCAAAAATGAGAAACAATTTTCATCTGCTTGACTGATCATTCGATTTTAGCTTTGAATTATATTAAATCATTCTAGATATTTCAATGTTTCAAGTGTTTGAAACGTGTTGTAATATAGAATTAGGTAATATTTATCGGTAGTGATCATTTTATTCAATGGCAGAACTCTAAATAAAGTAAAAAATCTAATGAGAAATGCAAATGAGCAATAATTATTTAAGGAAAATGAATTGAATTGATATAACAGTTTTTAAATGAAATTTCATAATACAAAGTTGCTAGCACTCAAAGCTATTCTGTCTACACTTGTTTAGTATAACTATCTGATGATTTGATAAACAACTGCCAGAGAAGTTATTTTTCAATAAACATTCTTTCGATAATATAATTATTTCGTGATTCAAAATATTTTATAAAAGAATATTTTAAATAAGCCAAAATAAAATAAAGATAAAATAACAATACTTGTCCTGTTAGAAGACCCCAAGTTCCTCCTCCTGTCAGCTCTGTAACTGGATTAGCTTTCATATATGCGTGAGGTCTAAATTCTACATGCGCTCCAAGAGCATCTCCTAATGCCATTCCGATGATAGAGCCTTGAATACGATCTAAAACGGTTTCGTCGATTGTACCAGATGGTGCTTCCACTTCTAATTCATCAGGTTTTTTTATTGACATCGTTTCAAAGTCTTCAGAAATTGGCGTCGTATCAATTCCATGCCATTGTGGATCAAGCCATTTCTTTTCTACCAAATAATACAATAATAACCCACATTATTTTCTTATTTTGATCGAGGTAGAAGTATAATAAGATTCTCAAGAGTTAGAATATTTTCTATTTCACAACTAACTTGTTATTGATTTGGAGTATATATATTCTTGTATAGAATTATTTTCATTTACATACTGACAAAACCTTAAAACTGACTAACACTTCGAAAGCGTATTCCATAGCAATGTCAATGAACACGTGATAGATGATTTCGGGTAGAAAAAGTTTCTCGTACTATCTTTACTCTACTGCTATTAATGTTTTTTTAAGAGTGGAGACATAATAACGAGTTGGATAGATAAATTGGCAGCACTTTGCTTTTCAACATTTGAATAAATTAATATATTTAAGTAACAAAAAAAGAGCAAAATATATTAGAAGATACTGAACGAAAAGTTCGACCATTTATGCAAAATTTATACTTATTTTATGGTTTCACGTGTTATTTTCAAAATAAATAGGATGTTCTATGACGAAAACTTCTTTTAAAATCTTTTCAGTTGATAATCAACATCGATAGGCGATCGTAGATAAATTGATAAGTTTTTCGATTATCCTGTTCTTTATTCTGATATTTTTTTAAGGATAACATACTAAATTTATGATAAAAAGAGCAAAGTTCTCAAGAAATGTTGATTAATAAACAGAAATGGAATGTTCTTATTTGCAGTCTCAAAAGTTGATTACGTAGCCTTTATCGATTTCAAAATCACAAAAATGCATAACAAAGATTAACTTGTTTCATATAATTTTTGACAATCTTTCACATTGCATTTTGTATGATATTTTATTTTTACTTTAATACAACGCATGACAAGATGAAATAACAAAACACGAAGTGATCGTGTCTAAAATTTCTTTCTTTTTTTTATCGTCGAATTTCCGTCGTAGAGCATCATGTTTATATGATGAAAATAACAAGTTTTGTTTAAAAAAAATCCTACTATAAATATTAGCAAAAGAATAAAATAACAATGTCTATTTTTTTTATTTGCAGAAGTTTTGATTGAATGTATGAAAAATAGATTTTTATAGGAAATCCTGATTTGAATGAAGATTATCATTACGTTCTAATAGAAAATACTGAAATAGACATTTTTTTATTAAATGAAGAGATTTTCTTCGATTATTCTTTAGCAATGAATGATACTTGGATAATATATCTTTAAAACTAGTGACAACGAAAGATTTATTTGAATAAAAAGCTGAATGACTGTTTGTTTGCTTCTATGAGAATAAAAGTTAAATATATTTCAAACTTTGCCAATTAAAACAACGAAAACGAAAATATTTTTATCGATTAATCATTTTGACTGACCTGTCGAATATTGACAATAACGATGAGTTTCATTTGAATTATCAATTTGCAGCTTTTCAAAAGTTTTACTATTAGAATCTTCTTGTTCGTTGAGCATGATAGAAGAACTATTATGATGATCATCTAAATTAAAGTCGAATGTAAAAATTTAATATTGATATTCTAAAGAAAAATCTAATTAAATAATTACTAAGATGATATGAATTTCTGCCTTTTATAGGGAAATCGTCACCATTTTCATCGTCTGCAGAAATATCAGCAGAATTTTTCGATGGTTTATCATTATTAAGTTGATTAGACTCATATTGAGAAAGGACAGGAGATCTTCTTTGTGTTTCATTTGAGAATTGATCAACTCGAAAATGATCAATAGAATTAGATATTTGTTCTTGATTCTTCTTTGAAGCAGCACTTGATAATCGTGATTCTCTTAAATCGCCACCGACATCTTTCGGATTATTATTTAATATATGTTTAGAATCAAAAGATGCATTCAAATGAAATTTATTGTCTTCGGTTTTGTCGGACATTTTTTTAAATCTAATAAATTAATCTAAATAATAGATAGACAATTTTTCGTCGATATCAAAAAATGTTTTACTTGAAGTAAAAAAATATTTTTCAGAACAATTGGTGAAAAAACGTCATTTGAGTCTTTTTTCGTTTATCTAAAATGTTGTTGCTAAGTTTGTGTTGCTATGTAAAATGACATACTGTGTTCTTTTTCTTCCTTTCTTTCTTTCTTTCTTTCATTCTGTTTGCGTCGACAACATCGGTAACGACAGCAAGTATAAAAACATTGCCTTGTTTAAACCTAAACGGAAGCGACGACACATGAACGCAGAAAACGGTGTGAAATAAGTCTCGACGAAGAAATAAAAACAGACTGTTATTATATTATTTTTCCACGAAAAAATAACAGCCGAAAACAAAATCGTGAAATAATAGCTACTTGTCTAGTAAAGAACAAGAAAAATGCTTTCAGTTTTTAGTCAGAATTATAACAACCAGAAATTGTGAATAGCTCTAACCAAAGCAAATATGTTTTATTCATCGATCAATATTCGTTTTACAAAAATCATTCTCAATAAAACACCTGCATAAAAATATCGACAAATAAAACATTTGATGAATTTTAACTAATGTTGACTTTTGTCCTAAAAGATTTTTTAAGAACAAGTCGAGAAAAAAGTTCTTGACGAACAACATCTAATTTTATTCTCTAGTGATTTATATAAAAGCGAATAGAATAATTTTGTTATTCATTGCAAGGGTCATAAAAATTAGAAGATCTAAAATATTGACGACGAAAACCAGTAAACACGTACTTCATCTTAAATTGAGTTGAAGAGTTACTTTTATTAAAAATACTTTTATTCATACGAATAATCTTCGACAGGAATAAATGATATTGAATTTACAATATTTTATTTTGTTTTGTTTGGCATAAATATGAAATATTATCTATCAGCAAAAGTCAATGATCGATTTTCAATCTATAATTAGTTTTTAATTGCAAATAAATCATAGACTAGAGATTATAGCTAGAAATTTAATAAAACCTATATTGTTCATTTAAAAAATTGAGAAAATATTTTCAAAAAACTCTTTCAAATTCAAATAATAGCTTTAAAATTTTTATTTCACATTAAATGTTTGTCTTGCATGAGAAAATTTTCGAATATTTAAATCAAGATTAAACGATTATCAAAACAATTATATCTGTAACAGTTGCATAAGAAATAGATACAAATAATACCAGTGAATTTTTTGCTGGAAGATATTTCTGAAATAAGAAAAATAATTCCGTATTGAAAATCCACTTGAAATAAAGTTTTTTTTCCTGATTTTTTTCTCTTTATATACGTACATGATCGATTTGGAATTTGAAGAATATTTCGAAGAATAGAAAGTTTGTTCAGATTCAAAATCGTTGGAAATCTAAAACTATTTTTTCTCTCATTGTTGAATAACTTATGTTAGTTCAAAGCATTTTCTCAAAGAAAATGGAAATATGAAAACCTGTATTGATTTATATATATATATATATATATATGTCGTAGGATAGATTAAAATCCAGTGCAGATTAAAATAATTTTGATCTGAACTAGTTCAGTTTAAAATTTTTCTTTGTTGAAATCGAAGTTATTTTAATCTGAACTGAATTTCAATCTGCCCTACAACATATATATATACTTACTATTAATAATTAACTTAAAATATCTTTATCATATAACGAAAGTTGAGTCAACAAGTTTAGAAGAGAAGATTTATTTTTATTAATTAGTCAGAGTGCTCGATAGCAAATCGATGGAAATTGAAGTTTGAAACGCATTTTGAAATGAGTCTCATTGAAAATGTAATATAATCAATGTTTTGTATTATTTGAAATTATTTTAAAAATTCAATCGAATTCTTTTTCTTCTTTGTTTTCGAAAAATAATTCTACGATGAATTTCTCATTATACTATAGCTCATGTTGAGGTAAATTATATTACGAATTTGCATTTTAAAAGAATAATTCGAATACGATGAAAAGTAGCTGAAGTTTATCTTTTTAAAAAAATTGATCTAAATAATTCTAGATGAAATCTTAATCAAAGGAATCAAAAATATAGTTTTTATTGAATAATAAGTATTCTTGACAATGCTTTAAGCTTGATTAGTTACAGTTAATGATGTATTAGCAATACGATGATTTCTTGGCCATATTTCGGGTGAACAAGCAATACAAACAAATGGCATTAGAAGTTGAACTAGTAAGGCGTATAATATAAATAATAATAAGTTATTTCATCAATAAATGTTGGAATAAAATAAATTCTTATAAGTGAAACTAAAGCTAATGGAAACCAAAATATTAAACGCAGCATTGAAAATACTCATCAATTGAAATGTTAATTTTCTTGTTGACTGCCAATTTAATGTTCGTTTCATCTTATTTACTTGAATTAAAACACGTAATAATGAAGTTATACTTGCAAATGGTATTAATAATGATAGTATTATATATTTGTTGTTCAATCAAATGTCGCTAACCAGGTAACACTATTATAGCAAATAGGACCACAAAGAAGTGATGAATAATCAAAAAAAAATTCACAAGTATACAAAATAATACATGAAAAATAAAATATTGGTATATATGTTACAGGGGAGATTGAAATGCAGGACTATTTAAAATAGCCCTTAGGGGAAATCGAAATTTTAATCTCACCTAGGGCAAATTAAAATTTTAGTTTCACCTATAGGGGAGTTTTAAATAGCCCTAGCAGAAATAAATAAATAATTTTTTTCTATTTCTTCATATGAAAACTTGAAGTAAATAATGTAATGATATCGTGATCTATAGTTATCGAGATAGAGGCAGGGAAGAGTCGAATTCATAGGTCTACAAAAAGAGAAAGGCTCTGAGAAATCAATTTGTATAAAAAATAATTCAACATTTATATAACTCAATATTCAGCATGAATACATTTTATGAAAAACTGGACGCACACGTTCAAACGTTGCATGAAAAATTTTGTGCAAAGTATTTAATTAAAAGAAAAATGTACGAAGATATTGTTTTGGTTTTACGAGATGGTTTGGGGTGATTCACAGTTTAAATATTGGGTTCAAAAATATTTCATGCTTATCAAAGTTGGAGATTTGAATGTAGTATATAGCACCGACAAAATTAGTCGTCCAGTAGAGGTTTATGAAGAACTTTACACGAAATTAGATGCATGTCATAATCGCGTAGGTCATCATGGACGTGATAAGGCATGGCATGAAGTATGTGAAATATAGTGTATTTTTCTGCTCAGAAAAAAATTCCTTATCTAGATAAAGGATCATTATTCTTGGGTGCCGTATGATGTTGTTATGATTTTCATCAAATTGTGTGATTCATGTAGTAATCGACAAATATTTCCAAAATTTCCAGCTAGTGAGTGGCATTTATTTGTGTTAATGTAGACTTAGAGTTTTCTTTTCTTGAATAGGTAAACCAATTGTATCAATTGGTTATTTAACACGTATTCAAATCGATTTAATTGACATGCGGTGTCGTCCTGATGGTAGTTTCAAGTGGATTTTACACGTGAAAGATCATTTCACAAAGTTCTCATGGGTATACCCATTAGAATCTAAAGAAGCTGAGCCTGTAGCAGAAAAACTGCTGAACCAATTTTATTCGTTTGGTCCTCCTCGCATTCTTCAATCTGATAACGGAAAGGAATTCGTTGCTCGAATAATAAAAGTATGTTCTTAATTGCATTCCTAATTAAATGACCCATCTATGTTTCTATGGGACTTGAGAAATACTTGGATTGATCTAGTTATTATAAATGGTCGAGCCCGTCACCCTCAAACACAAGGACTTGTCGAACGTGGTAATCGTACACTTGAAGTTGCATTAGGTAAATGGATGCAACATAATAAAACGGATGAATGGTCAAAAGGTAACAACGTGCTTTTGTCTATCTGATTGTACTATTCTGATACTCTTCTCAAGGTCTACGTCCAGTTGTATATTCAATTAATACGAGTGTTGCTGAAGCCACAAATAAAACACCATACAAAGTTGTATTTGGACAAAGTCCACGATCAGATTTTGAAATGTGGAAAATAATTAGTGAATCGGGTATATCAGATGAAGAAAATCTTCCGGGAGATTTTATTGATATTTTCGATGAATGTAAGATTCCGCATTCGCCATATCTACGTATTTATAAAAGACTTGGTTTCTTTCTTTTAAGCTCGTCAATGTTATACATTTAATTGAAATGCTACCCACACCCGAAACGGTACGGCAGGAAACGGCCGGATATGAGTGTTTTTCCGGTGAAATCATGGAATCAGGATTCCATTAGCGGTTCCGGCGACCGGTTCCAGTTTATTCCTGTTACTTCCGGCAACAGGACAAGATCATCGGATTCGGTTGCCGTTTCCAGCACGTTTCCCGACTACGGTTCCCGACTACGGTTCCCACAGTTTTAGCCCGTAGCAGGATCCCATGACGTTTCCTGCTGTTTCCACGCCGGTTACCTGATCAGGTTCCCGACGGTTCTTTCTCAGATAAAAACCTGCCGGATCATTTCGTTTCCATGACCGGTTATGAAGTTCAGATCCGCTCGTTTCGAGACTGGATAACTATTTGTCCGATTATGCCGTTTCCAAGCAAGCCAAAATTATCATACCCATTTGCAGAACGATCATGTATAAAATTCTCATTTAACCCTTTACGGCCGGATGTTGCCATTTGGCAACATTGTGCCAATATTTTAAGAAAGGTCTAGCTATATTGTGGATAGATAGTGAATCAATAGTTC
This sequence comes from Rotaria magnacalcarata, assembly GCA_900239745.1. Taxonomy (NCBI): domain Eukaryota; kingdom Metazoa; phylum Rotifera; class Eurotatoria; order Philodinida; family Philodinidae; genus Rotaria; species Rotaria magnacalcarata. The sequence goes on along the minus strand of OENM01002097.1, from coordinate 797 downwards.
AATAATTACTACAAAATATTTTAGAACGCACTCATAGCCCATGAAACAAAACAAAAACGTTCAGCTGAGAAAATTATCTGAGTCCTTCTGAATACTCCTAAAGAACAACTGAATCATAATAGATGTTCTTATGGCACCCTTAATTATTCAATCTCACTGATCACTAGTGGTAAATTTCTCCTCTTTGATCTATTGTATATTGTATCACTCAAAGAGATGATTCAATGAGTACTGACAATAAGAGGTATGGATGTTGCCAAATGGCAACAGCCGGCTGTGAGGGTTCAAAATTTTTGAAAAATCATTTTTCGTTCTCGACCATCGTTATTCGCTATTTTGCGTTTTTTCATTTATTCATACAAGACCAACGCATACAAAACATATCTGATGCATTTACATAGCTTTTCCTAGTTTGAAATGGAATTTTCTATGAAAAAAAGTCAGCATGATAGTATTGTAGCTCTCAATAACTGGTATGGAAATGGATACTTGATTTACGTATCGGCATGGATGTAGAGAAATATATGATCTACAAGAATACCTATCCTGATTTCCACCAACACACCCCAGCCATACAACTACTCTCTCCTTGCGTTCAAAGTATCTCAAAATTTTCATACAAAAGTCGATTTGAATCGGGGAGAAACTATGCAGGTATATCGTATATATTTTTATGCTTTTTCTTGAATGATTAAATGAAAACGACGCGAAATAGTGATTTTTGATGATCGACAACGACAAATGAATTTTTCAAAGTTTTGACCCTTTACGGCCGGCTGTTGCCAAATGGCAACATA
>OENM01002096.1:0-21944 GCA_900239745.1 Rotaria magnacalcarata | reverse complement strand
TTGTCGTCGTTGTTGTAGTACTTGTAGTTGTTGTAGTAGTTGTGGTGCTAGTAGTCGAAGTGGTTGTCGTCGTTGTTGTAGTACTTGTAGTTGTTGTAGTAGTTGTGGTGCTAGTAGTCGAAGTGGTTGTAGTCACAGTTGTTTGACGATTTTGGGAATCTGAAAGCAACACAACAACATGTGTAGGGCATAGCACTCAGAGCACAGAAAATGTATACTTAACTTGGATAAAAATTACGGTGATAACGACGAGAACGAGACCTGCCAAGAGTACGCCTATAGTGAATCCAATCAAACAAGATTTCCACAATTCAGCGGCCGATCTTTTAGATGATACCGATTTCTCGTCATCCTCTTCGGTATCCCATATAGATTGTGAAGCATTTATCGCCATTTCTGTTACGAATGACAATTTCGTTTTTCTCAGTTGGTGAAACTATGCAACAAATAATATCAGTAAGTTAACGTATTGTCGAGTATAGTATTAGTATTGATGAAGGAAACTTCGTTGACAATAAATTGTAAATCAAATGTATAGACTGCCTTCACAAACATTTAATCAATTCAGATTAATTTCAGTTGTTGTTCGTTAATCGAAAATTCGATTGGACTCATTTTCTTTTTGTATTCATTTGATTCACGATAGATGAATGAGACCTTATGCATAGTATTCGGTCATAATAAAAAATCAGTCCTGTTTACAAACAAGTGTTTATTTAAAAGAAAACCAAGTTGAGAATCGAATTGGTAATTTGAAATAGTAGCTAGCATTGAAGAATTCGATCAAAAAACGTCGTCTATCATTGTCAGAGTGAATGTCGGAATTTTTCTCGCTAAAAATTACAGATCTCCTGACGGAGCTCACCGCAGATTTCTCATTGACGAAAAATCAGGTTATCAGTAGAATTGCAAGAATGGGGATGTTGATAATATGCTCAAACAAACAAAAGTTCTCCAGAACATGAGCAATCATCAAGAACTTGTTTTTCTCCAAGCAATTGAACTGATCTGGAATAGAATAGTAATTAACGTGCACGCATTCTTTCCATCGACTACACATGTTTGGTGTGGGAAAAAGCTTCCGCTGTTGTTTTTTACATCACTTTAATTGTCGTTGTCCTATGGATGACTGCTAACGCTGTTGTTGCTTCCAAAGTACATAATTAGAGCGTTCTGCTTTCGAAATTAATGTTTTTTCATGTTTTTGCTTATATAGAATAATAAAAATACGAATGAATGGAACTGTTCATGTATCATTGTTCGAATTTATGATCTTTTCTATTACAAGTTTCCATAAAATGTTAATATTTAAATAGCGGAATTTTTTTCTTCGTATTTCATTGAACATTTTAGCGCTGCACAGAATTTGAAAATACAATTCGATCTATTACAATATTCATGCCGTCTGACACTCAAGGTATATTTTTCGTGTCAAAAACTGTGTTGAAAACAAAATGCATTTGAAATGATGAAACGTGAAAGATAGATAGTCAGACTATATCACCCTCTTATAATGTATAGGGAACTATAGGACTGAAGATGAAATCCCATTGTAGTTACGCAATCGATTGTCTATTTTTCATAAAGACCTGTAATTTTGAAAATGTTCAAACAGCAACCACGAGATAGAATTTAAATGCGTTTTTCAAAATAATTATCTGATTGACTATCTTCAGCACTGGAAGATAGGTTTCCTTATAGAAATAGCAGCTCAACACGCAAATTATGATCTAGCTAAGTTACACATAGTGGTATGTTACATATTTCGTTTACATCGCACTTTCTTCTAGTTTTTTGGTAACTCATAATCTAGAAAAATCGTCGGATAAAGTTCTCTCAGCTAGTATAAATTGCTTTGTTAGCATCATATCGTCTTGTTGTGTAGCTTACAGAGGTCTCAGTGGACCGGGTCAGGTCGGAGAAAACCAGTGCTTGGGCTGTCAACCTTAACCCAGTACTGACCATGGTTTCTTTTTAAAAACCGGCAGGGTCCATGGGCCACTGAACTGATTCAACCTTTTTCCAACAGATTTTGTGAATTTGTCATGCAAATTTAAGTAATTTATTATGATTCACTATTGTTTTATTTCACAAATTAAATTACAAAACGGCGCATATAATAAATAACTTCAAACAACTCCTCTAAGAACAAAAAAAGTCAAAGAGAATACTGATTTCATTGCATCAAAATATTTTATAGAATAAAAGCAAAACGACAAGAATGCCACTATCTTTTCTACTCTAAAAATAATCACTTGAACACCATGTCTTCAGTAGAAAAAAAGTGTAAGAAAAGATACATAAGAGCTATAATACAAAAAAAAATACATATCACTTTTTCAATTGAACGTATTACTATTATGTTATCAATGTGGTCGGGATGTAAAGGCGTCCGACGTTCATTTGCACTGAAGCCAGTAGAACTGAAGCATCGTTCAACAGCTGCTGAAGAAGCAGGAATGCAGTGTGTTTTTCGAGCGATTACAGACAAAACAGGAAACAGTCCTTGATGCTGTTTCCAGAATTAGAGGTGGTTCGATGACAATTTCGACTTATCAAGTTCCATGGATATGTATCTCGTTAATTCATCAGGTGGTAATGCTTTAAACCCAAATTCTTCACTTCCGGAATTATCATTATCAAATTTTGAGACGCCAATGACATCATCGTCATCCTCATATGCTTATAAAATAGATACTTGAACTTTTGGTTTTTTATTTTCCACTACAACAGCACCTGAGGGTGTGGGTGTGTCTAAAAAGAAAGCAGACACCCCACCCACACCCACACCCATACCCTAGTTCTTTAGTTTACTTCATTTATGTAAATTGTGCATTTAATTTCATCAGTTGTAGCATTTTCTTTTGTTGTTAGGATTTTGTTGAACTCGACACTTTCAATTAGCAGAGCTATGTTCATAATGATTATGGGCCCAACCAGTGATGAAAATGAACTTCTACCTAATTTTTTCGTTGAAAAGATATTGAGATATGATAAGTGGCATTTTTGAAGAATTGATGCGGGAAAAAATCTATTCATAAAGTATCGATAGTTACATAAAGCATGTGCCTTCGAAAGAGAAGAGAGAGCAATGATGAATATTCCATAATCCTCTACTTAACTTAAATTGAATAGTAATTAGAATTTTATAATTCTGCATGTAATTAATATTGAATTTGGCCAATTTTAAACCTGTGGGCATGCTCTCGTGAATACCATAAAATTATTGAATTTTGTTAACCATCATTCTACTATGTAATAGAAAAAAGAGGAAAAAAGCATGTTCTGTACTTTTATTGAAGAAGCTCTATAGACGAATATAATCAAGAATGAAAGAAACATAGAAATTCATCCGATTTCTCTTGATTTGATTTCGATATTGCGTAGATGTTTCCATGATGTTTGTTATTTTTTATGTGCAGTTCTCTGTAATTTTTGCCTTTTGTTTTTGTGATTGCATCATTAAATAATTGAACTAGAGCCGTATTCAATCAGCTCATTCGTTTAATAATTTCTACAACAACTGAAAGTATAGTATAAGTATCTTAATGGTAGAACCCGAATACAAAAGAATATTCAATATCATCAAGGAAATCATTCTGCGACATACGTGTATTGTTATTAATTCTTATGATGTCTTCATATTTTATGATGATTTGCCATTTTTTAGAATATATTATATTCAATATACTCGATAGTTTAACGTTAGATATAAGCTATATTTCGAGTCACCATCAATTCTGTCATAGTGCATCCCCGCTTGTGATACAATTTTGTTCATGTTATCAATTTTATTCAGTGTTTTCGTATGGGATACAATGAATGCTAGAGAAAACGAACTAGAATTAAGAATATGAAATCAGTAGCGAGTAACACACGACGGGAAAATGAAATGAATTCTCCATAAATCACTGTAGTTCATATAAACTGAAGGATAATTGATGTTTTTAGAAGCCTAACGCGGTTTGCTATTGATACTGAAATGGTTGATAATAATCTGAACGCTATTTCTACTTCTGATGGATTCTATCACACTGTACTGTATCATAGACTACACACCGGTGGATCAACTAGAAAAAAAATACGCAATATGAATCACAATGAGTGATTTTAATCGAATTCGATCAAAGACATGGAACACCGGACCAGTAATAACAGACTGTCCCAGTAGTAGTACTAGCAGACGTAGATGGATAGGCACCATTGAGCCAGCCTCTTGCATACATGCCACAATAACAACTACTCACAGTCCAGTTAGCTACGTAGGTGCCAGCTGGGCTCACGAAGCGAACTCATACACCCGCCAAATCAAAAAAGCACGAATCACACGCATATATACTCGTATAGTTATCATTTCTGGTCGAGTCTGTATCCGTTCTGTAGTTGAAGCATTCAGGTGGAAAGGCAGTAGTCGTCGTTGTCGTGGTCGATACGATTTGTAGTTACAGTTGTTTTACGATTTTGGGAATCTGAAAACAGCTCTACCGGCACAGAAAATGTATACTTAACTTGAATAAAAACTACGATAATGTCGGCAAGTTTATCTCATTTTCCTTATCGAACCAATCAGACTGTTGAAGATTTTTTTCATAATTCACAAAAATGATAAATTGATTTTTCTCAGCTGATTGCAACTATTCATACTACAATATTAAAAATAATGCAGGATTAGTGTTGATCAATACAATTTTGTTTGTTTTTTTATTTTTAATAAATTGAAAATAAGAGAAATGAATACCTGTAGCTAGAAAAATAATCATAGCAGATCAACACTTGTCGCTTCTCAATTGAAGCCTTTGAATAGATTTTATTTTCATAATGCAAATCAATGTAGATGAATGAGAAAGAATTCGCGGCATTTGTACGTGATCGAAAGAATAGAATATGTTTGTGAGCAATGCTTAAATTTAAGGAAAAAGTATATTCAATGTATATTTTGCAAAAGGGTGGATGCAGGACTGAGAAATGAGGCAAAAAATGTTGCTGTAATCTCGTTTGATTGGATGCACGAATATCTCGTTCAAGGGTTGAGCTCTATGCAAGGTGATTAAAATAGATTTTCTCATCAACGAAAGGCTTCTATGGTAAGATTCATAAATGAATCTTCAAAATAATATTCGCTTAAAATCGGGCGAGCAAATTTAACGTAGAATAATCACAGTATCGTTTGAAATGAAAATTGCTGATGAATGTCAATTCGTACGTTTTGACCGAGTTGCTAAAGTGTCGAAGAATCTGTTCGTGTATGTTGCTGATAATTCATGCTTTGAAGAGCTATCAGCTAGCTCGTGTTCTTAAATTTCATGTTTTATTCAAATACCTACAATTGCTCACGAATCTCTACTCTCTTTTTCACGTAGCCTCTGTCTTGAAATTGGCGTAGCTTGTGGGCTAGAAAAAAAAGAAATAATTCACTGTTTACTGGTTATTGTTTTCTTGCATGATATAATTGAAAATACTACTGATTAGCAAGCACACTTGTTTCCACAGCCTATTTGAACATGAGTAAAGCAATATTCCGACAAAATCAACTAGAAGTCAAACAAGAATATTATACGAAGAAAAATTGAAACATCAGTCAAGAATGATAAGATTATGTTCCACAAAGCTTTATATTTATCATCATATTATGACTTCTTGTTTCGCGGCAATTTTTGCACTTAATCGGTAAAATTAAAATTTTAATAACTTCAAAATCCATGCTTTCTACAAACGCTATTGCCTCTAGTTATTTATGTTACTAATTCATTGAATGTTTTTTTTATTTCAATTGAGAGAAACATGTTTTAAGTTTTATTTTCAGTGCACAGAAATATAAGACAGCATGTGCGTATATGTTAATAGAAAACAAACGAATTAAAAATAAATAACACTCGAAAGTATCTGTAACAAAAAAGTACGAGAAGAAATGCATGCGTTTGTTGCATGAGACGATTTTAGATTTAAGCTGATTCATGCATTAGTCACGCTATTGATATTGATTTTTACTCAAAAACTAAGTATGTAGGGAAGTTTATTCTAGAAAGAGAGAAAGTTTTCCTTAGCTTAAATTATCTACAATAGCTATCTATTCAGGTTCTGTGAGAATTTACAATAAGATTACATCAGTGCTCTGAATACAGAAAAAGAAATAAATATTGAGCTTATAATGAGTGCAGCGCTTCTTGTTATTAGTGTTAAAATAAATCGCTAAAATATGAACCTTATTTCTATTTTGTGTTGGTTCCGTCAAACTGTACAGTATCGAAGATTGCACACGGGTGAATTGATAAGTAAAAAGACGTAGAAAGTACTGCAATAAGTAATTTGAATCGAGTTCGACCAATTGCAAGTATTCCCGGCCCAGTCATAGCAGACTGTACCAGTAGTTGTACTGCCAGCCGTAGATGGATATGGACCATTGTACCAACCAGGTGCATCAGTACCACAACGAGATATACCTGGAGTCGCAGTTGGTATGGAGGTACCGGCTGGGCTCAAGAAACGAACCCAGACACCTGACGAACTAAATGTACTCGAGTCACACACCGATGAAGACGAATATCCAATATTTCGAGTCGAATCTGTAATAGTTGTGTAACTGGAACANCGTCGTCGTAGTCGACGTTGTCGTAGTCGACGTAGTCGTTGTGGTGGTCGTCGTCGTAGTCGACGTTGTCGTAGTCGACGTAGTCGTTGTGGTGGTCGTCGTGGTAGTTGTTGTTGTTGTTGTCGTTGTTGTAGTTGTTGTACTAGTAGTCGAAGTGGTGGTTGTACTGGTGGTCGAAGTGGTGGTTGTACTAGTAGTCGATGTGGTTGTTGTTGCAGTTGTTTTACCATTTTGGGAATCTGAAAACAACACAGCAACATTTGAAGGATATAGCACTCTCAACACAGAAGATTTATACTTAACTTGGATAAAAACTACTGTGATAACTGCGAGAACGAGGCCTGCGGATAGCACTCCAATAATCAATCCAATCAGGCAAGATTTCCACAATTCACCGGCAGCTCTGTTTGATGATGGCAATTTCTTGTCACTTTCCTGATAGAGCCAATCAGACTGCTGAACATTTATTTTCATGATTGTTAAAATGATACGTTGATTTTTCTCAGTTGATTGAAACTATCTGCAATACAGTATAAAAAAATAATGCAGGATTAATGTTGATCAAGACAATTGCGTTAGTTTTTTTATTTTCAATAAATTAAAAATGAAAGAGATGGAAACTCTTTGTAGCGAACTAATAATAAAACATCAATACTTGTCATTTCTGATTGGAAATTTTTGATAGGATTCTTCTATTTTCGTGAAGTAATTGAATGTATATGATTGAGAATGTATTCGTGGCATGTACACATGATCAAAAGAAAACAATGTGTTTGTAAAAAAAGGAGTGAACTGAAGAAAAACGTACATTCAGAATGTATTTTACAGTTGTAGGGTTGAGCTGAATATTCTCACTCGATGGTAGTATTCGCTTATAAAATTAAAGATTGACTTTGAGAAGTGAAGTACTTTATTCATTCAGAAATGATTCCTAGAACTTTCTTTTTATCCATTACCTCGATTAATTGATTTGAACAACGAAGCTCAGCACGGCAACAAGAGTATGATTAAGTATAAAAATTGGTCATTAGGTCATCAGCAAATTCTCAAAATAGAGACAACACTGCCAAGTAATTCCTATTGAGACATAAAATTCATATCCAACATCTAGAATTTCCAAGTATCGGCTGTTGTAACATTCACACATACAACAGTCAACCAGATTTAATTTGTGTAGGGATGCATCAATTTCAATTCTTAGAAATGGTCAGAATTTCTATTGTTAAGAGATAGAAAGCTAACGCCACTGAAGTAGCTGCTTCACCAATTACTCGACAGTCGAATAACAACAAAGCTCTAAAATTGATTATTTCACCAAACAAGGGTGTTTTTTTAAGAATTTCCTATAAAGTTAGACAGAAAGTTTTCTTGTTTGACCAATCCGAATTTGTAATCATTTTTGAAAATTGTGTACTGCATTTCTCGATCAAGAAACCATACCCTGAAGTTTTATTGCATATGCGATGAAAAATATTGAGAACGGCATTTTGAGGAGCAATTCATGATAGTTTCGGATTCTTCGATCCCGAACGCTGTTGGTCGAACTTTATAGCAATTTGCTAGTTTCTTAAAAACACTGTTGCTGGATGAAATAATAAAATCTAGTTTTGTTGTTATTCCACTACCAAGTAATTCATGGAGTAATTAGTGTTGGGACGGTAACTTTCTACCTCTAATCAAAACAAATTTTAACTGATTCGAAGCCAAGAAGCGGAAATGAAATTAGTGGATCCCTAGTCTTATCTATGGCTGGCTTTTCTTATTCAAAAATTCAAATAGATTAAATAGACAAAATGAATTCTTTTGTTCGTTTTAGCTCGAAGTTGAGCTTGCAGAGCAACCATTATTTTAACATCACTTCCGAAAAAACAGCCAGGATTATCAGATGATCTCATTGAGAGTTTTAGTACGGATATTTTAGAATAAAATCATGATTGGATTCGACTTATTTAAAGATTTTATTATTGACCTCGCAAAAGATTTTCTCCAATATACAACCAGAGAATATATGTGATGAGCGGTATTGAAGAACTAATCTTCCGTCTCAAAAAATGGAAATTCATTCTTCACTATAGAAAGATACAGTCAACTCTCCTCTGTCAGAATAGATGCTATATACATCTAAAAAAATATCATATTATAAGCAAGTTTCAAAACCAAATTTAATTCTATCTTTATAATTGTAAAGATATTTTGACGTTATCTTTTTAGTTTTCTTCAGTTTTCCAACGACTATCGTTGTTATTTACACCAAAATTGAGTTGAATATTATTTTGTTAATTAAGAGGCGTCGACAGATACTAGAATTAATGATTTCATCGTTATAGTTCACGTTTACACATATCGGACACATTTCGTATGTGCAGTAGAAGTCTAAAATATTGTGAAGCTGTATTGTTATTGAGCGGAGATTCGATCGATTATAGATAATATGTACTGGGTATTTTATTTAGCATTACTAAAAACAAACAATTAACTTCATAGTTAATCAAAAACTTGATGTAAACTAGCATATACAAAATATATAGTGATTGATAAATATGTGCATCATTCGGAGTGGAGGAAAATAGAATTATTTAAAGATGCTAATAGTCTACTGCTACTAGTACGTGCTTTTAAAAATTCTGATAAAAATATATTATATACATAGCATTTGAATATATTTTTCTTTCTGAATTACAGAAAGCAATATCTAACCTAGAATTTATCATATTTTTTGAAAATATGTCATTCCAGCAGAAAGATCTTATATACTCTCACTAGGTTCAAATATTTTCTATTATTCTACTATGTTTTAAAGTTTGAAATCAGAATAAACTTTTTAATAAGCCGATTTTTTTATCGTTTGTTTTTTTGCTACGAAAAGCAACAATCACTGCTCCCAGATCGATGAATACGGAGTTCATATATATATGTCGATAAAAGATTGTGTTCATTTGCGAATTGACGGAAAAGGCAGAAAAGAAAAACGCCGAAAAGGAAAATGTCGAAATGAAAAAGTATAATTAATAAAAGTGTCGAAGAAAACTGCTAGAGGAAAAAGTAGAAAAATTTTGAAAAGGAAACGTAGACTGAAAAAGATGTCTATAGAAAACGAAATTTGCTTTTTGAGTTGGTATTGGTTGTTAGTGGGATAAGTTAAATTCGTTGTCCCCCTCGTCTATAGTCTATACTTGTTCGTTGTTAGCGTATACCATAGATATAAATCAGTTTGGCGAAAACAACTAACAAATAATTTTCTCTTCAATCGTTGGCAATGGACAGTGAAATATCATCCGTAACGACTAATAAAGGTAAACCATTACTAGTGTTTAACCAATATATGTTCAAATGCAATAAAACGTCCTCACCAAAAAAGTATTGAGCTTGTACTGAACATGGATGCGACGTATATGTGCACATCAATTTAGAAAATAAATTTTTCTTTTTCTTTAAAATTATCAAAATACTCAATTTTCGACATTTACCTTTTCGGCGTTTTCGTTTTTCTACTTTTTCCATTCAACATTTACAATTTCTATATTTTCCCCTTCTATGTTTGCCTTTACGATGTTTTTCCTTTCTGCTTTTTCCACCGAACTCTTCCTTCGTAGTTGTAAACGATATTTTCTAATTGCTCATCCAAATGAACAAAGTCTTAATGGCATGAGCAATGAGTCTAATATACTTGATTGTTTATTAAACGAAAACAGTTTAAATGCAATTACATTAATCCAGGAATAAAACTACAGTTCCATTTTTATTTTCTGACTTTATCTCTATTACTATTTCTTTTGCCTTCCGCTTTTCATCGTTGCCGATTACGATTACAGTTGGAGAAAAAAAACACTTATTCCTATTCCAAGGTTGCCTGAAGCTGTAGCTTGTAAATGCAAAAGAAAATCTATCAAATCATCTACCTAAAAATATAAGTTGAAATAGCGTGCAGAATATCTGAAACCATATGCTTTTTCTCTTGATAACCATATTATCAGTTATCCATTTTCTTGTATGCTATAGCAACTATTTTATATAACACGAATCCTTGATTTTAATGTACAGCTGCTTGCATGTGGCATTTGAAAGAATCGAACGCGGATAGGGAAACATCTCAATGAAATAAGTTTTGATAAAAGAATTCTGATCATAGTCGTGTGAAAATTATCTTGTATCGACTATTCTAATATTTTAGTGCTCTTCGAGTAAAATTTCCACTCTAATTCATAAGAGCTATATCTACGGTTGGCCGTAAAAGTGTCGAAAAAATTAATATCGACATGACACATACAGATAATCAAAAACCAAAATTGATAATGTATCATTTCTTTTCATTAGAAACTGTAAATGATAAACCATCTAACGATTCTATGGCATTTATAGTACTATGTGCATTTTAGCTGAATACCGAATAATTCACTTTAAGTAAATTTTTTCTTTTATTTGAATTTATAAATAAAATAATTGAAGATTTTGCTTGAGTTACATCAGTCGAAAATAAAAGAGTAGCTTCAATCATAGCAATAGAATTTTAGTTATATGGTAGGTCTTCGCTCAATTCTTTAATTTTATTTATATCAAATACTGGTTATCACCATACTACTGGAGACACAATTTCCTTTCGACATTTTTCCAGTACAGCGAAGTATCAGCTCAATTTTTTCCTAATAATTCTAAACAAATAGAATTGTTAGACTCACAATGACTTGTATTATAAGCACATTCATAGTAACGATATATAACTTTATATTAAATGATAACAAAATTTTAATTAGATATCGAGCTGTAAACAATGCAATCTATGGTAGCTTTGTTGATAAGTTTTACAATGAAAAAGATATTGCTAATTTATTCTAATTTATTTTGCTGTAGATACAACGATGATGTATTCAGTAGTACGAATTAAAATACAGATGTGATTAAAAGGAATGTTGGAGTAAGTAAATGAGAAATATATTCCTAATTTTCGCCAAAAAATTTTTCATTGAGAACCTGTATAAGAGTAGCTGTACCGATATAGAAGTGATGATTCTTAGATATATTCATACCAGAGACGTGCACAGGGCAGGACGGTCCTGCTGTCCTGTCATGTCCTGTCCTCCAGGGCAGGACAAACTTTTAATTTTCGTCCTGTCCTGACGTCCGCCAGGACGGGATTCACGATCAGGACAAACCAGGACAGGATGAAATTTCAAATTTGGTCCTGTCCTGACGCCCGCCAGGACAGGAAAGGACAGGATAGAAAAAGTTGTCCTGTGCTCATCTTGAAGCTAATCCATTCAAATTTTGAAAGTTTTCTTTCGCTGTCGGAAACGCGTTATCAACAATTAAAATTCTAGTATCTCTTCCTAGGGTTGTGCCTTAATTGACGTAAAATCTGCATAAGATTATATACAAAAAAATCAGTTTTCTTTTTAGCTATGATGAACTTATCGATGATACACAGAGAGAAAGATTGTTTCTTGGTGACTAACAATCAAAATACTACAATCTTTCAAAACTCAAATTTTTAAGAACAATTTTCCCACTGAACATTGTATTTATTCATAACCGCAGCATTAATTTTTTAGGCGGTCTACTAATGCATGATGCCATCATCAGGATACCGTTTCTAGCAAGAAATACTCTAATTAAATACTTAGAAAAATAAAGAAATCTTGAGTGAGAGGATTTTGTTTGAGATTTGAACCAATAAGCCTGAAATTTGTTCACTGATGATGCCCTATAATTTTTACCGAGGAAAAATGCTTCTCTCTAGAGCTATCACATATAGAAGAAACATTATCTTTCTAGATATTTTTACAAAATATTAGGGGTTTTCTCTGTATCGGATATGTGGATAAAAAAGCATTTAAGTCGATTAAACATGTCGGTGAACTGTTACGATCATAAGATCTAGACCGAAACAATATTTTACATGAAAATATCTTTTTTATCTATTTTCTATAAGACCAAACGCTCCTTCCGATATAGAGCCTGTAAATCAACAGCAAGAATAAGTCGACATTTTTCAGCTTAAATAGGATCATGCTGAAGGTTCATAATGTACCTTTACGAAATCAGGTACTTTTCATTNCAGGACAAACCAGGACAGGAAGCAATGTCAAATTTTATCCTGTCCTGACGCCCGCCAGGACGTGATTTACGATCAGGACAAACCAGGACAGGATGAAATTTCAAATTTGATCCTGTCCTGACGCCCGCCAGGACAGGGATAGCTATCAGGACAGGAAAGGACAGGATAGAAAAAGTTGTCCTGTGCACGTCTCTGATTCATACCAAGAATTACATCTGAAGACTACTAAATATTCGTATCCATGAATGTTTCACTCGATCTGGTCTCCACATTAGCATGCTCCTACCATCCACGCGTAGCAATTATAGAGAGGGAACAAGAACCGTAAGAGAAACAAAATTGTCCAATCATTAAGAAAAATCGGAATTGGCAAAGGTAGTGGAATGAGAGAATGAAAAAGTTGTTTTTGTCGCTGCCTTTGGGTTATATCGTCAGCACAGTAAAAACAACAACAACAACAACAACAACAACAACAACAACTGAGAACAGAATGAAAATAGAGAACGGCAAACAAAAAATACACCTTGCAAGTATAGCTTCGTTACTAAATACAGTAGAGTGAAAGAAAAAAGGGAAACTTATGGTGGCACACTCAAATTTATTCAGGGTAGCCGTCCTCTTTGACGTACACAATCGTGCAGTTTTTTTCTGCACCCTCAGAAGAAACGCAACGGCATTGAAAACGACAAAACACTGAATCAGACGAAAATAGCACTAGAGTAACCTTGTCAGAACTTTGTATTGGATATTACTCGTTTTACAAGCTATTGACTTCATCATATTTTATCACACATTCTATCCATATTGAAGACTAACGACAAGCTTGAACAATTATATATTGTCGCCAAATGCCGAGTTTAAAGAATTTCAAGGAAAAATATCTTAAATTAGCCGTAGCAAAGCCTCAACTTACATCCAACGAATCTAGATCGTCCTTGACGTCATCATGTGATGTGTTGCTCGATAGAAATAAAGCAAATCTTCTTGCAAAATGGCTTGATCATTTAAACCAACAACGCTTGATAACTATAACCGAGCAGAACGATATTGTGATTATGGCTGGAGGTGAGAACGATCAAGCTCAACAAATATTTATCAATCACGATGATGTCAATGCTTACTTGGAAACCAAGGCAAACAAAAGCAATAAAATAAACGAATATGAAATCCTCAAGATGCCTGATATTGCTTCAATTCTGCTCATATACAAATATGTCAACGATTCGTCTGGACAGTTGGTCTTTAGTACTCAGACAATTCCATCGGACGGACATGAATTAACATGGCTTCAATCAATTGTGCATAGTGTTCAACCTGATCCACAATCTCGTGAGACCTATGTCAAATTGTTTGATGGTGATAGTATGCAATCGTTGTCTATTCCGTGGGAATACATGGCACCAACAGATGACTTACGGGCCGTAGCTAATTATCTGTTTCAGAATGGACATGTTCGTTATGATATTGATACAGGAGTATATGCCTATCGTTACGTTGAGCCCGATATTCTTCTCGATAAAAAAGCCGATTCACCAGAACGAACTGCCAAACATCAAATGCTCTCTTTTCACATTAGCCGTATCCATGTTGATGAAAAAAGGGAACGTATTGAACTGGAATTTCTAAACAAAGTTAATCAACGTCTGACCGTACCGTCCTCGTGGTATCGTCAAATATCTGCTCATCATTTCGATCGATATTACATAATTGACGCACTACTAGCCAATGGTGGTATCATCTCTGGCGACAATTTTCTTTTTATGGACCATGTCTACTCTCTGAAAGTGCCTGGCGCTACTACAACGATGGCACACTCGACTGTAGCGTCAAACTTGAAAACGGTAAATCTGTCATCAAAACAGAAGAGCGATCTTGTTTGTCGTTATATTGATCTAATCATTGAACAGGACGGTGTCAAACATGATAATTACAATGATATATTTCTCTTGGAAAATGCTAATGATGGCTCCCAATTGTACTTTACACAGAAGCATAGTCAATGGATTCGGCAAAATCGATTTCAACGATTAGATGTGATTTATATTCTAGCTGCATATGGACAAATCAAAGAAGATAAATCCGGTAATTGGCTGTTGTACTACAATGATCATTTCATACAACTTCCGTTTTCAATAATTCGATCGTTTAAAATTGCATCGCAAAACGTCGGTTATAGCACTCATTCATTGAACGAACAATATCTTCGTGATATACAACCGATATCTCAAACGACTAGAATCAGAACAACAACACCACCAATAAACAATAGGAACGCTCAATTCGGTGCATACTTACCTTCAGAAACACAAGCAAACTTTTTAAAACGCCACCATAATACTATTGATTACATGTATCGTCATAATCTAATTACATGGGATAAACGTTTAAAATTGATAAAACTTCATTTTTCGGATCAAACATTAATCTTACCGATTGATCATTTGCATTCGATTCTTGATCCTCGTGTCATGTCATCATCATCATCATCATCATCAACTGTTGATGATGTGCTCCCATTCACAAGTCGTCAACTATCGCAATATCTTATAAACAATTCGCACATGATCAATAATTTCGCTTGATATTATGTGAGTTCAGTCAAACGAAACAGCGTTAGTGATTAAAATGATATTGTTATTCGAAATAAACTAGCACAAGAACCGGAATGAACCTTTTGATAAGATTAATGAATTCAAAGAAAGCTACCATTTTAACAAAATACCTTGAAGTAATTTTCTAGAGATTTAGTTATAAATGTGATGATATCGAAGAGGATGCGCCCAGGCCAATGATTCCGGAGAACGGATACTGCAAGAACCGGCAGGAAATGCGGGAAAAACCACCGTATCCTGCAGGAAAACACTGGAAATAGTGGGAATCCGAAACAGTATTCCGGGCGGAAATTTTCGGTTGTTTTCCGGTGATTTTCCGATCGGTTCCTGTCGGAAAGCACAGGAAATCGATGGAAATTTACAGGAAAAATTCTGAAATTTTCCGACTGGAATACTGTTTCCATGTTCCAATGATTTCCGGTGTTTTCGTGCCGTTTACCGTCGTACGAGTTCGACCTGGGCATGGTGATACTTAATCAGCGTACAGCTACATTGTGTTTACTTTTCCGTTATCATTCTTAACATTATCGAAACAAGACGGAACATTCATTATTGTTTGATACAGTACTAGAGATGTACACTTGATTATCTTTGTAATGCGAAATCGTTAGCAGTATCCAGACTTGCAATGTCTTCAGATTTGAATTCGACTTTCACATAACTGACAAATATATATCGATGGTTAGGTTGTCTCGGGTTGTATATGTAATCAGAGTGCTTTTCTTGAATATCCATGATAGAATGTATAGTCATACATACTGGTCACTAGAGCAAACATCTGTATTGCTGGAAATCAGTGGAGATTTCTAATTCAATAAGAATATAGAGGAAATTTTCCATCAGATATATTTTAACATAGAGCAAAACAAATCATTAAATTACTTTTTGCAGAACTGAATTGGAATCCACCGTTATGTTCATATCCATCGGAAACCAAAACCAAAACAAGAAACAAATAACTTTTCCAAGTTTCAATGGTGATTTAACTTTTGATAATATCGAATTACATTTAATATCCACAATAATTCAACAATGGATAGATGACATTCGGTTATTTCCATTTATATCAATATGGTTGCTGATTTTTGAAGACACCGATCCATAACAAGAGTGATTCAAGAAAATTGTGTACTTTCATCTCTATCATTTTTCTAATCGTGGTATTTGCACTGAATTATTATGGTAATATAGGTTATTAATATCAAGAGAAAAGTACTCCAAAGCATTTGAAGAATCTTCTAATCGATATTTGAGAGCTCTAAGAATTTTCTCACTCCTTCTAAATCAATATTCATAGTAGTGCTGTAGACGTCCAGAAAGTCCACCGCGATCATATCAAAGCATTTCAATCCATTTCCTAATGTAATTGAATTTTCTAGAGATTGAATTCATTTTTTTGGAGCATAATATTAGATTATGATGAAATGTGATAAGAATCGTTGAGCAGCAGCCGAATCAAGTCATCCTGAGCTTTAATTCTAACTATTTTGAGTGCTTAACACATCTTAAAGTCCTACTTGCTTAGTCACATTATCAAGACTTCTCCAGATGTTTTTCTTCTTGTTTTTTCTGCATTTCTACTAAATCTTTGTGGTCGTCATAGAATGTCGTAATGAAGCGAACGAAATAGATATCTTATCAGCAGTATGTCATCAGAGAGTTTGTGTATGTCTAGCACCTTATTTTGTTGTTTTATTACAATACTACATATCATAGTACTGCTGTTTCTTCCGAATCTTTGGCCGCCTATAACTAATTATATACGCATAATATAACAAATGCGATCAAAGAAAACTTCAAACTTATTATCAGTCTATAAAAGGATATTTTATCATTGAAGCGTCATCGTAATATTACATCAAAACAAAAAGCATATTATTGAAAATGGCTTCCAGTACACCTGTTTACATCCCTCCACACCGTCGAAATGTTGAATCGTTACAAAAAAAATGTGCTTCTGTAGTAAATTCCACACCACTAATCAACGAAGTCGACCTGGTAAAATTCGATTTCTTTCACAAACATTTACTCAATAATTCTGTCGTCCTGAGACGACTTTACCACGTCAGAAATATCTATAAAGAGGATCCAAATGCTGAAGAACATTTTACGAAATCCAGAATTACTTGTGGTAAAGCACCTTCAGAATTTCACCTCAATACTTTCATAATGGCCATGGAGGAAATCGAATCGAATAACAATATTTGTCTCGTTAGCCAGGATCGAGTCAAGCACTTCCTCGATTTGGGCTGTGCACCAGGTGGCTTCTCACGATGGATTATCGAGAATAATCCTTCTTGTACGGGTCTAGGCATCACTTTGCCTCCAGACTTGGGTGGATTCCATATGGTATTTGATGCGCCAGGAAGATACCGATATTTATATGAAGATGTGACCAAGAATCCTGAGATGATTTGGTGTCAAGACGGTGCTTATGAAGGAATCGAGCCTCAGTTTGATCTATGTATCGCCGGATGTATTTTCAGATCCCCTGAGATCAATGAAAATAGTGATGATGATCAGGCTGCTTGCTCACGTAGTCGCCGCGTTCTACGTTATTCTCAACTATTGATGGCACTTACTAACCTTCAAAAGAATGGTACTCTCATTCTAGTTTTCAATATACGACCATTTCTCTTCCAAATTGAAATCTTATGCTTACTTAGTTGCTGCTTTGAAAGTTTGCTTCCAGTCAAGCCCAAGAGAGTTCATATTATACGCAGCTCCTACTATCTTATCGGAGTAAACTACAAACCAGAGAAGGCACAGAAAATGAACCTTTTAGGACGCCTTCGAACTGTTTTGGATTTCATGAAAAAGGCGGATTCTAGTTGGCACTATAAGAATGCTTTGCTTATGGAGGGAACACCTGATCAAATCATCACTGAATGGACACCTTTTGTCTTGGAGCATTATCAACCTATGTGGGAAGTACAGATGAATGCAATCGAACATCGTTTATTCCCAGACACTAAAAAGGTGAAAAACGGATATAGGTGGTCACTGTCGAATCGTAGGCAAACAGTAGACAAAACTTTGCCTATGCAAAAATCGATTGATGATAACTGGCGTTGAACACATCTTCTTTACCATATTTTGTTGCTTCTGATTTTCACTTTTATTCCATGTATCCAAGATTCTCTTATGAGAGACGTATAAGCTATATTATTTTTATACTCTGTTAAAAACAAAATAATTGAATAATAAACCCTTCAGATCAAGGGGGAACAAACTGATTTATAATGCTAGAAATCACTAGAAATCACCAGAAATCATCGAAAATCGATATATAGACTACATTTATCAACTTGTCCAATGTATCAGATATCAGAAGAAAGTATCCAGTATTCTTTTATTTTTACTTAATTTCTATTAAATAGGCCGCAAAAATTTTACTCATTCGGCAGTTAGTTAGTTGTTGGAGGTTTTAATTGTAAAGCAACTGAAAGTTTTTTATATTCGTTATTTCATAATAGTAGTCATAGATTATATGCAAAAAATCTTATAGATGAATGAAACATGATCGAATAGTAACTACTACATAGTTATCGTTCAACCTAGATATCTAGAACTTGACTGTCTCATGTCTCTTATTATCTGTTCTCTTTCTCATATGACTGACCGAAGGACACATTTTCGTTCGTGTTCATTTCTATCTCCGTCTTCTTCAGCGAACATTGTCTTACTGTTTATTTGGTTTTCTTCATATTTACTTTTTATTTTTATTGAACAATGTCGAATATGTCCTACCGAAGTTCTACTTTGCCTAATAATGTTTTTGAATTTATGAGATCTTTTTCTGGCGAAAAACTGGTTATTCTTCTTCAGTTTCAAGGAATTATTGATGCACAATGTTTTCTCGATTGTGAAGATCCTATTGAAATTTTATCGTTCGACTCAGATGATTTACTCAATTTAAAAAAAGAAATTATGTGTTAAATTGAATAATAATTCGTTTGCTGTTTTACCGGGCATCAGGAGCAAAATGAATCTGTTAAAAAATGTATTAACAAAAAAACGAAATCAACTTAGAAAAGAACCATCGCAAACATCTCCAGATATCGTTGCAATAAATAATGCATCATCAATTATTTTGACAGCTGAAGATCTTACTTATTCTTCAAATTTGTCGACTCAGTCGTCAATAAATATATCTTCGTCGTCAGCTGTTACTTTAACAATCAATGATGAACAAAAACAGCATATAATTCGTTTACTCGATGCATGGTGTGAGAAAATAAAAGAAGATAACAACCAGCAACATTAAACTTAAAGAAGGTGTTGACTATGAACTCATTGTCGATTATACGTCAAGCAAGACACTGATCAAATGTCGATGCGGCAGAGATGTCATAATATCCTAACACTGAGTATCGTCGACATACCAGTCACGATATCCATTCAAGTGGATATCTAAAATCCATACTAAAATGAATATCCATGTTCCTCATAGCTGAGGAATTTGAGTGCATTTGGTGTAACGAGATTGGGTATCCATTTGTATAGATATTTATCTTTCTCCAGAGCTGAGGATACATAGATACCCATACAAATGGATACCCAATCTCGTTACACTAAATGCACTCAAATTCCTCAGCTCTGGAGAAAGATAAATATCCATACAAATGGATACCCATTCTCCTTTCACCAAATGCACTCAAATTCCTCAGCTCTGAGGATACATAGATATCGATACAAATGGGTATCCTATCTGGGTATTCATCTCGATACCCAAGTTGTGGATATTATGACATCCCTCCGATGCGGTACAAATACAACTTCAGGCACAAAAATAACAGTTTTATCGTTAGTCACTTCGCTTAATAATAAATCGTTTACTTCAGAAAAAAAGATAGACAAACACTGTTAGGATTGCCATCTATTATAGATGGACGATCCTCCTCTTATCTTCGCATATATACATAAATATAAAGCAGATATAATTATGCGTGATAAGACAAGTGGTGACCGCACACATCGTCGCATTCACTCCGTCGCAATCACTTTGTCGCAATAAAAATTCGTTGCGATAATTTAGTCGTATATAAAGCAGTGACGTATTTACCGACGAGATTGGAGGGACCGATCCCCCCCAAAACGATTTAAATTCCTGGAGGGGGGGGGGTACAGACTAATTATTTTTTAGAAGCTAAAACTCAAAAAAATTACCTATTCTTCCATATCGCTCACCCCTCCCCTCTAAATAATTTCTGGCTACGTCACTGATATAAAGAAGAGAGTACATTAATTGAATTAAGTGATTTTGCTCAATATGTTATTCAACTAATCACGTAAATGTACACTCTATGGAATAATAACTAGATCGATATGATGGATAATAGATTCGCTTCGAAGAAAAAATGATCTAGTTCTGTAAAACAGTACTGAAAAAATTATTTAGTTCCGTAAAATTCTTCTGTGACATTGCAAACAGTCTGCTATCAGATGAAAGTCAACTCAAGTCTTTTAAGGAGACGATTTCCGATGAAATCTGGAGCTAAGAAAAATCAAGAAGAAACGAAAGAAAAATGTGCTCTACCTTAAGCTGTATAATTCGTTCAGTAATTTCTAGGATAATTTTCTGTGATTTGCAAAGTTACTCGACTATTGGATGAAGTGGTTTTGGAAATTTTTGAAATGGATTTTTAGGTTTTCGATACTGCAAACATTAAATATAAAGTATCCGAATAAATTCTATAAGTCAATAGTCTTCTTTTGATATCATTTTTGAGATGTAACACATTTTAATTAAAAAAAAATTATCAAGACGAGAAATAATTTTTTACATGTAAAGCTATATTTTAATTACATTTTAATTAAAAAAAATTTAATTTATTATAAAGTTAACTTCGTAGAATTTTAGTTAGATTTTAACTTTAAGTTTCGGGTAATTTTAATTTAAAAAAGTGAATTATAAATTAACATTTCCGTCATTTTTTGAAAAAAAGAAGTTGTAATAATAAAAGAGTGTCAATTAACAAACAAAATAAATTTCTTCACAAACAAACTGCTTGCTGACTTCTGGAGAAAGATAGAAGCTCATTGCCCGCTGATCGATTGCCACACGTCCAAGAATAATCATTTTTTTCTTTTTCAGCTATTTGTTTAGGTAATAACGGTTGATGCTTATCTACCATAATGTAAAAAATTTTCTGCATTATAACAACTTTAGTTACTGAAAGTCGCGTATCTATAATTTATATTCGTGATTCTACTGATATCACTGAATAAGAAAGGCAACACGAAACTATAAACACAAAAATAAGAATTTCCAGAAGAACTAGAAATCACAAGAAATCATCAGAAATCATGGAAATCACGGTTGGCCGTCATAATGTCGAAAGGAAAAATGTCGAAAGTAGAAATGTCGAAAGAAAAAATGCCGAGAGGAAAAATGTCGAAAGAAAAAAGTATCGAAAGGAAAAATGTCGAAAAAAATAATATTGACATGAATCATTTCAGTTAATATTTAGAGAATTTTAAATAATATAGTGCATGTTTTGTTGTATTAAATTAAGCTGAAATGTTAAGGGTGAGAAAAATATTAAAAAAAATAAAAAAAATGTTATTTTTTCCGTTTAATCACTATAAATGATAAGCCATCTAAATATTCCATAGTATTTATTGTCCCATCGTAATATCTTTCTCCAAGTTTATCTATGCGACGTTGAATAGCAACCGTTTTAGCTTG
>OENM01002094.1:0-21981 GCA_900239745.1 Rotaria magnacalcarata | reverse complement strand
ATCCCATGGGACGTTCAATGTATTTTTTCGCTATGCAGATGTATTATGAAAAGATGTCGTTTGTGTACACTGGTGAACATAACTAACTAATATTTTTCGTTCTTATTCCTTATTGGTAAACCGTTTGTATTTTGGATATGATCGAACAAAGCAATGAATGAATCGATAATAAGAATGGAAAAAACAAAAAGAAAGACAATTTGATCATCTATTTGTGTGAATGTAGTTTTGAACATCACTTTTATTTTATCATATTTTATCTGTTATTATGGCGTCTTATACTACCACTTCTTCTTTCTTATCACCTGCAATGTCCACGAGCAATAAATATACTGTTGATAAAATCAAGTATCGTCTACAGCACGACAAAGCAAATTATGAAGTAGCTGAGAATGATGCTTCAAGATTCAAATCGAAATGTTGGAATATTTTTGGTTTTCCCACAAAAAAAAACAAAGCTGGTCGTTTTGAACGTATCAACGGTTTTGTCAGTTGCCAAAAATGTTATCAAACTTTTGCTTATACACCAACTACTGGGACTCGCCATTTGAATGCACATACATGTGTTTTAAACTTTCTTACAAATTCTACAACATCAGCGCCAACTACAGTTCAAACAACTCTCGACAATATTCCAAAAAATTTGAAGCAAATAAAACTAAGCGATAGTGAGCAAAACAAATGTAAAGATTTAATGGCTAAATGGATTTGTGCGGATATGAGACCTTTTACAATTACTGAAGATAAAGGTTTAAGAATCATTTTTCAAGAATTGATTAGTCTAGGTAAGCTTTCGATTATTATTTATTAAATTAAATCTTTCTTATAGGAGCAAAACATGGTGATTTTGATGTTAAAAACGTTGTTCGTGGTGCTGATGTAATATCAGATCATGTTGGTTCTTTAGCTGATAAATATCGAACTGAACTACGAGAAATTCTAAAAGAACCATTTGAAAATGAAGCTATGTGCATCAGTCCAGATATGTGGAGCGATCCTCATAAACAGTTATCTTATTTAGGTTTATCATGTTCATTTGTTGATGCAAATCTTAATTATAAAAGTGTCGATTTATGTTGTCGACCTTATTACGAAGTGGATCAATCGGGTGACAATTTACTTGTGGTGAGATAATGTAGTATTGCTAGATCTCTCAAACAAAATACACCTCTATTCGCTAAGTTAAACTAAAATAAGAGTATTTTCAGAAGCAGGAGAAAACGATAGTTGACATTTTCCTTGATTAATTTGATTCTAGAAATATTGCAATACATCGAAAACATTTTTAGTTGTCTTTAAATTATTCTTGTTCACTTTACTGAGAAAACGTTTTTGTTATATTTTGCTTTTCTTTGATATTTAGTGTATTCAAAAAGTACTGGAAAGTTATGGTATAAATGATTTAACTCAGCTAAATTTTGTGTCTGATCGAGGGCCAAATTTGGTGAAAGCGTTGAAACCTTATCGACCAATTTATTGTTACGCTCATCGTCTAAACAATGTATTGAAGAGATCGTTTTTTCAATCACAAAAGAAAAAAAAGAAAAATGAAGAACAAAATGCACAATTATCAACAATAAATCTTGGCAAAAATGAAAATGAAGATAGTGATCTTTCAACATCATCTAGTGAAGATGAGAACGCATTATCTTTACCAGTTCGTACAAATAAAAAAAAAACAAAGGCTGGCGGTAAATCAGCCTTGAACGATCCCGGAAAATTAGAGTTATCTGATCTAGATTCATCAGCACAAGAAGTTATAAAGACAATTGTTAATTGCAAAAAGCTTGTTCAATATGTTAAAAAAGTAACTGAAATTTTCTAAAATCTTGATTATGATTGTTTATTTGATTCGACAGATAAAAATAAGTTTTATTTGATCCAAGAAAATTTCCCAGAATTCTTTCTGATCATTATAAATTTTAAAACGCATTAATCTATATTTGCTTATTTTTAGGCCGGTATTAACAAGGATATACAAAGTGCCGGTGGCATAGCATTACAACAATCAACTGTAGTGAGATGGCTATCTATGATTGATTTACTAGAGAGTATTTTACGTTCATATAAACAAACAAAACGAATATTATTGAATCGAAAACAACAATCAAAAATCATTGTTATTGATGAAAGAATCGTCGAAGAACTTATTCAATTATTAAAACCATTTAAGTATGCACTTAAATTAATACAAAGTGGTAGTGGTCCTTCACTTTATATGGTACTCATTTGTACACTTTACCTTCGAAGAACATTAACTTCATTCAAAAATTTGATATCCGTTGAACCTTTACTTGGCAATGTTGGTCAAGATAAAGAAAATGCAAGCGACAATGAAACTGAAGAAATTGTTGAGAGTGAAGGTAAATAAGAGTTTTTCTAAATTAATTATGCTTTCAAAGAGTTTCCTTTTCTAATATTATTCTTTATTTTCTTTAGGTGTAAAAATTCTTCGAGAGCGTACTCTTGAACTTCTTAATTTAATGTTTGAACTAGATATACGACATTACGCATCGACTATGCTTCATCCTAAATATCGGCAGCTGAAAGGTTGTTCAAAACAAGAAAAGGATCAAACATGTAAATACATTCGAGAAGAGATGATCAAAATCATAAGAAAGGATAAATCATTCACCTCAATTATAACTGAACCAATTGTAAAAAAACAAAAAACAGAAAAATCAATCCTGGAGAGATTCGAAGATGATAGTGAATATGATTTTGATCTATCGGACAAACAAGATGATAGTTTCACAAGCGTCGATTATGATTACAAATCACCCAAACCAGATGAATTAACAAAATATCTGGATATGTATATTGATAAAACAACTATATCTCAAAATCCTCTTGATTTCTGGAGGTTAAATCAAAGTCCATTTCCAATCTTGACAAAATTAGCAAGGAAGCTTCATTGTATACCAGCAACGTCTGCTGCCGTAGAACGGCAGTTCAGTGGTGCTGGATTTGTTTTAAATGAGAGAAGAACATGTATAGATCCTGATAATGTTGATAACATTTTATTGATTCGATCAGTGGAGAAATATAAATGATGATGTTTTTTAAATATTTTTGTATATTTTTATTTTTATATTGAAATCTGAACGTGTCTTTTTGATGATAATAGCATTATATATTATTTGTTTTTGATTTATTTTCTATGTATGAAAGAGTGGAATGGTGTGAAAAAATTAACAAAGTTATTTTTATCTTGTATTTATCAAAATAAACTATTATTGAACATATAAATCTCAAAAACAAGGTCTTCGCTATATAAGGTATTTCAGTGTAAATTTTCTCGTTAATACTATTTCATCCTACATAAAAATCCCATGGGACCCATGGGATGGGATGGGATGAGATTTTGTTTTTGAAAATCCCATGGGACCCATGGGATGGGATGGGATGAGATTTTGTTTTTGAAAATCCCATGGGATGGGATGGGACGAATTATTTGGTCCCATGGGACGATTTTTTTGTCCCATCCCATCCCATCCGGAGCCCTGGTAGATACAGCTCAGAATTTAGACAGAGTTATGAGAACTTTGATATAAATATACGTGGTAATCAATATTTTTGACAAGTGACAATATAGGAATAAGGATTTTGATAAAGTTGAAAGTCACTAAAAACAGATGCAAAGGAATAGATATAGTTGTAAGGAGCTCGACGTATTTATGGGGAGTTGGATATAGTTTTGAAAGGATTGCCGTAGAAAAAAGTGTTACATAAGCATATAATAGCTTAGACATAGTTATACGAATTTATGCACGCTTTTATAAGAGTGGATATAGAAAGAAGGAGTTCGATTTCGAGTTCAGAGGTTAAGGATAGAAATGACGGTTTAGATAAATGAATATGAGGTAAGGACGGAAACAAGGAATTAATTTTTAAAAATAATCGTTTCTTACAAAACTAGAGCACTCTCGTAAACGGTTTTGCAAATTTTTAGAGGTATTCGAGAATGTTTATCAATACTTGAAGAGTTTCCGAGAGTAAACGCTTTGTTTCTAAGGGCTCGAAAATCCATAGGTTTCCGATATGACTGATTTTGTCCTAAAAAATCAAGGGTTGATTGATAGAAAAGAAAATTAACTGTACTTCTCTTTAAGCTTCTTCAAATGAATTGCAGTCAATTGGTAATCTTTATTCGAGAATTAAAAACTTATGACTATTTTTCCTTTTGCTTTAGATTTTTTAAGTGGATCTTGTTGAATGGTTAGATGACATGTGAATATTTGGGAGATAGTGATGTGTCGTGTTCGCGGTCTTATGACACATGGCATGATAGCGAAATCTGTATTGGCTGTCGATTTACTTCAGGTTCCATCGTGGGTTTTCGTCTTGCTGAGCTCGGAAATCTGTTAAGGGTTTATCGGAAAACAATTTTTTTTAGAAAATACACAAAATTAAGTAGTAAGGTATATAATTAAGGGATTAAGGGTAGAATTAAGGAAATATATACAGAAGTAAGGGGTAACGGGACACATGCAGGGTTATATATGCCTTCAATAGGTCAGATACGGGCCTCAAGCGTGGATATACGTCGAGAGAGCTCTGCAGAAAACGAATTCACAGTAGATTTATGTTTGGGCGATATCATACGAAGCGCCATACGAACCATTGACTCGGAAATGTTTTCTTGAGCTAGAAAAAGATAGGTTTCTACGAAACTTGTAGCATGAAACCGTTTTTGTGCTAAGAAAGAATAATCTTATATGAAACTACAAAAGGGTTCGGAATTCGTTTCAAATCTCGAAGCCCGTTTTTAGTTTCGTGTAATATCTTTTCTTTTCAGTGTATAAGCCATATCTGGAATAAGTCGATTGGCCATTTCAAATCCATGCGGCATACTTCTTTTGAGCTCATCTAAAAATGCACCATCGAGTTTGAGCGAACGTGCGGCAACACATGCATGAAGCACGATGGCGGTTATCCCTTTAGTCATTGTGCCATAACACATTTTGAGACCACTTGCTTGACCAATCTCATCTCCTAAGACGCGAATATCAAGCATAGATGTATCTCCTATTGCGTGTGCAACTTTTTGTGCATGTTTGCCAGAGAGATATATTGTAGGACTGTATTCGTTGACTCGCGGCGGTAAACCAACGATTGATCCATCGACAAAGCAGTCTTCAGAAAAGTTTGAAGCAATAGAACAAGTTGTTTGTGGAGCGATTGCGTTCATATCAACATAAATAGTATTGCCCCGATTTAAGGACATATGCCGTGAAAAGCGATGAGCAACAGCTGCAGCTTCGGAAGGAGAGACAATCGAAAGAATTATATCAGCTCGGCGAAGGAGCTCTTCGTCGGATTCTGTATCGATAATACCCGCTGAATATCACAATGCTTTAGTACGTTGGCTACGTCCATTCAAGTTAGTAATAACACGCTTGGTGTGTGGATTATTTGAAAGGATAACTCTACCTATCGCATGACCCTGTAAAAAACGCAAGTAAAGGCTGAATTAAAAATATTACCTACTATGTCGCCAGGGCTAATTATAGCGATTGTTGCTACTATTGTTGTCATTGTCATCGACTTGAGTCAATAATTCTCAATACTCTTTCCGATTTTTGTGGTCTTTCAATGCAATTGACTTTGCATACAAGCGGCAATAAAAAGTTGTTTTGTTCGTTTTGCGCGTTGTGTCACAGAGAAGAAGAAGAAAATATGATTGAAACAAAAAAATGTTACGCGCCTATATGCTTAGAACGAGAATACCACGTGACAACAAAGATAAAATATTCAACATTACGAAGAAAAAGCAACGAAACCTTATGGAATTATTTATTTCTGAGATGTAAAATTGATAGAATAGCGGTTGCGACGCATAGAGTTACTCTGAAAATTAAAAAAAAGTAGTATTGCAGTACTGTGTAATGGTTCAATGTCACATATAGAACGTTTCAAATTTCTGTACGAGAGTACTGTATCACAAAAGGTTACGCCCGATAACGGTGAACCATGGAAGATGTATTGCTCAAAAGTACTGAAATATGCATAATTCTGTCTTAGAAGGCGAAACCCTGAAGACTATGGTCCAATGATGTGGAGCTATCTTAAGGGTGTGGGTATGAAAGTGAGTGTGGAGTATGGGTGTTAGTGTGAGTGTCGGTCGAAATAACATCCACACCTTTCACGAGAAACCTCCAACAAAAAAATATTTTATCAGCACATATTATTCTCTTATTTTGTATTCTCTTTTATTTTTACGTCAAATTGAAGGATACATATAGTAAACGAAAGAGTGCATAATTTATTTAGAGAAAATGATATGGGGAATCGAAAGACAAAAACAACTTTAAAGTAAACAGAGCTGGGGAAAATACTCAAAGTACTCGTACTTGGAACTTTTGTTTTTCAAAGGACGAGGGACGTTTTGTGGTCATTTCGGCCCAATTTGAAAAAGACATCGGTTCAGTCTGAAAGTTTCCCAAACTGCAGAGCACGTTGGTCTATATCATTTCTACAAGTTTCAGCCTGATCCGTGGTACATAAGGTCAGATGTGGCCTTGCTCATGTGAGCAGCTTTTAGGTACAGTAGTTGAATTTTGAGTCGGTACTTTTTAAGCAAAAAAGAAGATTCTTTATACACCATTCGACACAGAATTTTATTCTGAACAAAACTATGTATAGAAGTTCTAGTCAGAGTGGAGGATTTCTTGCAAAATGTTAACAATGCTATTTAGCGGTGGTTATTTTCTGTCAGCTGTAGTAGCTGGTGTTCCCTCATTTTATTGAGACCCGGAGCCATTTTTTTACCATTGATAGAGCATTCAAAACGCTCACAAATGATGGTTAAATCACGAACAAAAAAGCTTGCCTACTGCTTTTCAGCGCCGAATCCACTGAAACTGAGATGGTAATTCGCGATTTACTCGATCAAAACACAATATAATTGCAATGGAAACTTCATATTCGGAATCTATGCAAAAAGTTACGTCGATTGAGTGGAATAAAACTGCAAAATAAAAAATAAAACTTTTTGACATGCATTACGAAGTGAGATTTCGCAAAAAATCGAAACTCCCTGTTCTCAATATTTATTCCACTCAATCGACGCATCTTTTTGCGTAGATTCCGAATATGAAGTTTCCGTTGCAATTATATTGTGTTTTGATCGAGTAAATCGCGAATTACCATCTCAGTTTCAGTGGATTCGGCGCTGAAAAGCAGTAGGCATGCTTTTTTGGTCGTGATTTAACCATCATTTGTGAGCTTTTTGAATGCTCTATCAATGGTAAAAAATGACTCCGGGTCTCAATAAAATGAGGGAACACCAGCTACTACAGNTGACAGAAAATAACCACCGCTAAATAGCATTGTTAACATTTTGCAAGAAATCCTCCACTCTGACTAGAATTTCTATACATAGTTTTGTTCAGAATAAAATTCTGTATCGAATGGTGTATAAAGCGTCTTCTTTTTTGCTGAAAAATTACCGACTCAAAATTCAACTACTGTACCTAAAAGCTGCTCACATGAGCAAGGCCGCATCTGACCTTATGTAGGGTGTGGGTGTGGGTGTAAGTAAAACTATGTGTTGTCAATCATTACACCCACACATCCACACCCACCCTCATCGTTTCGATGCATGTTGCATTTAATACTGATTTCGAAGTTATTATTAAAAAGAAGCTAGTAGAAATTCCTCTATGGTATCATCGAGTATCGTTTCTCATGAATGGATACTTTCAAAGGATTCATTCTCTAAGGTTAATAGCTTGAAAGAAACGCCGATATTGGGATTTGTTTCATGATTGATACAGAAATGGAACCTTTTCCTTTTTGATGAACGAGAGCTGAAGGGGACTTTGTAAATATGAAATTTCATTTTCTAGTACTGCAAACTAATAGTAGAGCTATATTTGACTGGTCTTGTTTTGAAAGATATAGAACCAATTTATAATATATTACTCAACACAATGGTTATTGATGATAAAAACTAATGTTCAATATATTTCCTACATCAAATGAGTACATACTGTTTTACTCTTAAAGGATTACCAGAATAATTCATTGAGGAAAATGAATCGATACATCGATGATTAATATAGTATATAAAGGAAAGCGATGCTAAGTTATTAAAACTAGATCAAGTTGAAGTGAATCTTAACATTTTATTCAAGATGGCTCATCGAATTACTATTCATTTAAATTAAGAGGCTATTGTTTGACTGTATATTTAGTACATTCGAAGTATTTTGATTAGTTTTCTCACGTATGTTTATGATTTAAGATGTCTACCGTCGATTTGTTTTGTTTATATATCATTTTTAATACAATAAGAAGCTAATCATTAAAATCACATGTCCGGAAATATCCTTATTTATACTGCATCAATCAATTCATCATTATTTTCTGGGAAGATGATGGATATAATTCATGATTATATATTAATAGTGATAAGGATGATATTGAAGTTAACAATATCTTATGCATAAGTAATATTACACTTTGAAATATGAATTCACCGTGTCTATCTTTGCATATCTATGTATACATTGGTGAAATAAAACATCGTTTTAATAGAAAACTCAAATAGTGTTGTATTTCGAAATATTGACTATAAATCCTTAAGGAATCTTGAAATTGAGACATAGTCAAGGAGTAATCAAAGATCAATTTCCAAGAAGATCAGTGCCGTTTCTTTTATGATCGATGAATTCAAATTTTCAGCTCATCTTGAAATCACTAGTTTTCTCTTTTTCTACATTTCTCAATTCTAGACTGATTGGATTAGTTTTAGATTTATGTACTGATAGATTGTAGACAAATCTAATAGAAAATTTTGCAATGTGAAATTGTNAATGTTTTGACCTTGAAATTTTTCAATAACACACGTTTAGCAATCTACTTTCCAGTAGAATAGTGCAGATTATCTCAAATTGATTTGAATTTTCTCGAAAAACTAATAATCTAAATCGAGTTAAGCAAGGAAGAAACGCCGTGGATGCTCTCAATCTAGCATATACCATATTAATATACACTTTATTATTTTGAATTTATTACCAATGGTTCTTAACTTCTTCAAAATTATTTTGAAGGGTTTTGATTTATGTAATAATAGAATTCTAAAGATACCTGACGAGTCCCTTGAGAAAGTACGAAACTAGTCGTATCGATCCTCAGAATTCTTTTAATTTTCTATTCTTGTAAATTAGTCTTGAATTGATTTGAATTTTCTTGAAAAATTCGTAATCAAACTAGATATACTAAGCCACCTGATGAGACTGACTAAGCATCAGTCGAAACGCGTCGTGGTAGCTTCTTACACACCCGCACCCACATCCAGCCTGCAATCCGGATCTTGGAATTCCGAGACTAAACAGTCGAAACGCGTTGTAAGTAGCTTTGAATCTAAATAATTCCATTATAAACACACCCACGCCCACACACACAACTATCCGGATTAATATTTCATTGGGCATCGCATATCCACGAGTATCGATACACCTAGACCAGTGATGACATTACGTTACTAACCATATGACAAAACAACCGACATACAAACTGCAGGTTAACAAAAACTACAACCGCTATTTCTTTCCGATTTTTTCATATAAAACACTGCGTCTGATCAAGATCTATCTTTTGATATAGAATTCATCATGGTTCTAATTGAAATGGATTGATCAAAATAAGGGAAATCACGCTTTTGAAGATGCTCTTTGTACTTTTTTCAGAGGAACTTGTTAGAAAGAACAGAAAAATTAGTTTGTTTGTGCTCATACACTGTGAATAATGGTCAAATACAACAAGATATGGCGAATGAAAGGTGCTAGAACGTAAAACGTTGGTTGATGTCTCCGTTAGATAGCCGTATTTAAAAAGTAACATACGGTTAAATTCAGATGTTGAGTATTAAACTTAGAACTATGTGTGTCAACAAAACAGATAATATATAGAACTGATTTTTGCGTAAAACAATTTTTGACATCGTTTATGATAATTTCGATAGAAAAAATCGCGATTCCTAGAGAAGGCCGATTTCGCCTCTTAACGCCACCCGTCCTTTCGTTTCTATGATGAAGCTAAAGCTTTTTAATGTTAAGCATTTATCCTGAGCAAAATGAATATGTAAATATGAGATAGTCCTCAGAAATGTTGCAATCTCTACTTTTCAAAATATGATTTTGAAAAATGGTTTTAATAGATGAATAAATTAACGGTTGTCCTATCGAGAAACTTGTGACGTAAGTTTTGTTCTTGAAATATTGAAATGTGAAAAAGATGCAAACCATCATGAAATTTTGGTACGCATTCCATCCTCCTTTGGTGTATGTGATCAAATTTATTTCAGATTGACAAGAAAAGCAATAGCTGCTCTTAATAACTTCTTCCGTGTGAATGAAATAAAAGATTTTGTCTATTCAATAGTAGTTTGAACATACATATGATAGTAAAGTCCATGTTTCTGCATTAACTCAGTATGAGTACCACTTTCTTCGATGTGACCTTTGCTAAGAACATGAATCACATCACAAGAGTGAATGGTGGATAGACGATGAGCAATAGTTAGCGACGTTCGATTAGGATCTTCAGTCTGAGCTTGTACAAGAGCTCGTTGTACGATCTGCACGATAAGAGAAGTTTTTAATTAGCAAACTAGAGATAAAACAAACCTGTTCATTATATGAGTCCATGGCACTTGTAGCTTCATCTAGCAGCAACACTTTGGGCTGACGAAAAAGGGCTCGAGCAATAACAATTCGTTGCTTTTGACCACCTGACAAATGACTACCTTTCGCACCCACTCTTGTTTCATAGCCCTTTGCGAATCCAAACGTAACCGATAAATAAATACAACATATCATTACTCACCTGAGGCAAGCTTATGACGAACTGATGAATATTGGCTTTGGTGGCTGCTTCAATAATATCTTCAAGTGAAGGGTTCACTTTACCATATGCAATATTTTCAGCTATTGTCATATCGAATAAGATGGGTTCTTGGTTGGCAAGACTGAATTGCGAACGAAGCCAATGAATATTAAGGTCTCGAATATCGACACCGTCAAGGCACTAGGTTTTGACAACAAGATATTCTCAGGACTAGTTTTACAATACACATCAGAAACGTACTACTTTACCATGTGTAACATCATAAAATCGTTGTAATAGCTGAATAACTGTTGATTTTCCACAACCGGATCTACCTTTAACAGCAAACAATTTTATAGGCGCAAACAAATTATAATAGAGATTTACATACCGACAAGAGCTACCCATTGACCTGTTGATTTTTAAGAGAATAAAACAACTTAATAAACTGGGAACAGAAAGAAAAACAGACTCACCGGGTTCGATAGTAAGTTGAAACTTATTGAGTACACGTATTGTGGGCCGAGATGGATAACTAAATTCAACTTGATTGAATTCAATCTGCCCTTGAAAGTTTTCCTATCAGTATCACATTTAAAATACGAATAAAGAGTACATTGTTCAATGCTCGATATTTGGCTTGAGATTTCACTTACCAATTGCCGTCCATCTACTGAGCCATTGTCGATTGTTGGTGTTCGATCAAACAAATCGAAAAAACCTCGAGCTGCTGATAGTGAAGACCCCATCTGTCGTGTTCTAAGCATACATACTACTGGTCAAGTGAAAAGTCAACTAGATAACTTACAAGGTAACAATGAATCGCAATGTTTCAAAGGCAAATACGACAAAGGCAAAAACCCTAGGTACGTATTAAAATGAATATTTTCAGAAAAGCAGTGAAACTTGTTCATATATACATAAGAGTATCCTTGTCGTCCATTTCGTTGCTTTTGAGACGGACGAGAACAATCCAATAAAGGATGTATAAAAAAAACGTTTGTGATCCCCAGTAAATGCTTCGAAGTAGTCCTGATATAACTATATCATTTCGACGAACTCTGTAAGATAATTGTTCATTAAAAAGTTGAAAAAAAATGATCAAGAGACTCACGTGAACGCTTGATTCACTAAGTAAGAGAATTGTTGTAGAATTTCATATTCAATTGAAAGTTGCTTCACTGTACGCATATTATGGAGGACTTCAGCAGCCAACTGGAGAAAGAATAGAATAAGTAACATTACAACGGCTCGAAAAATCGAAACGCAAGTCAGATTATAGATATGATTGAAAGACTCATGATTCAATGGTGTNATTGACCTGTTTATTTTTAAGAGAATAAAACAACTTAATAAACTGGGAACAGAAAGAAAAACAGACTCACCGGGTTCAATAGTAAGTTGAAACTTATTGAGTACACGTATTGTGGGCCGAGATGGATAACTAAATTCAACTTGATTGAATTCAATCTGCCCTTGAAAGTTTTCCTATCAGTATTGCATTTAAAATACGAATAAAGAGTACATTGTTCAATGCTTGATATTTAGCTTGAAATTTCACTTACCAATTGCCGTCCATCTACGGAGCCATTGTCGATTGTTGGTGTTCGATCAAACAAATCGAAAAAACCTCGAGCTGCTGATAATGAAGATCCCATCTGTCGTGTTCTAAGCATACATACTACGGGTCATGTGAAAAATCAACTCGATGGCTTACAAGGTAGCAATGAATCGCACTGTTTCAAAAACAAATGTGGCAAAGGCAAAAACCCTAGGTATGTATTAAAATGAATATTTTCAGAAAGGCAGTGAAACTTGTTCATATATACATAAGAGTATCCTTGTCGTGCATTTCGTTGCTTTCGAGACGGACGAAAACAATCCAATAAAGGATGTATAAAAAAAACGGTTGTGATCCCCAGTAAATGCTTAGAAGTAGTCCCGATATAACTGTATCATTTCGACGAACTCTGTAAGATAATTATTCATTAAAAAGTTGAAAAAAAATGATCGAGACTCACGTGAACGCTTGATTCACTAAATGAGAGAATTGTTGTAGAATTTCATATTCAATTGAAAGTTGTTTCACTGTGCGCATATTATGGAGGACTTCAGCAGCCAACTGGAGAAAGAATAGAATAAATAACATTACAACGCCTCGAAAAATCGAAACGCAAGTCAGATTATAGATATGATTGAAAGACTCATGATTCAATGGTGTTTGTTACATTTGGTCGTAACATATTCTGTAAAGCAAATTTGAGTTTTATTCTTGGTGAAAAGCATTCGAAATATAAGGTATCATAGAAGCTGAAATAATAACGACCAGTCTTCAGATTCAGGGTAATTATGTATGTTGGTTTTTAGTTTAAAAGATTTTATTCATGTTTATTATTAATAGTTAGATGTACACAGACTACAATCTTTTTCGAGAACTTTAGACACTCAGATATATATATATATATATATATATATACGATTCTTGCACACCTTCTTCAGCTGACTGCTGCATGTTTTAAGTTTTTGAAAACGTAAGCATAAATGTGGATTCTTGTTCTTAGAAATGGGGACGGGATTGTGTTCAAATTGAAAATATTAGAAGAAAATATGCAAACCCTAG
This sequence comes from Rotaria magnacalcarata, assembly GCA_900239745.1. NCBI lineage: Eukaryota > Metazoa > Rotifera > Eurotatoria > Philodinida > Philodinidae > Rotaria > Rotaria magnacalcarata. Next base: position 8,528 of record OENM01002094.1, on the reverse strand, counting down.
TAGAAACTCGGAAAATCGCTAAGACTAAAAATCAATTATGAATTTGATATTCCGATAGCGCATCCTACCTGATTTTATACGTAAAGTACTATATATTTAACAAACACAGACTTTCAGAAAACTAATTTGCTAGAGACTAACACAAAAAAGCATTATAGTTTATTGGAATCATCATTGAATTCTAGGTCATCGTTTATCTAGCAGTCTGAATCAGCATTGAAAACAACTCATGCCTTCAATAAATATTCAAGAAGAGGATGCTCGTTAGATTTTTCTATGATATAATTTTCTTTTTGATGAAAACACTAACAAGAGAGAAAAAGTACGAGATTGCTTTGTTTTATCGTCATTTAATGACTCTAATTACATATTGCTAGAAACTACATAAGTATACAAAGTTTGCAAATTAGTTTCTGCACAATAAACTTCTATTGGCTATTGTAATCAAGAGTTCAGACCTGAGATTCAGTTTGAAACCGTTTTTCTTCATACCTTTGTATGTTAAACTTGAAAACAATCCTTTAAAGACTAAACTATAAGCATAATTACTCTAAATCAATAGACTCAAATGTATCGAAATTGATTACATAGTTCTTGTCCTTTTTCGTCATGAATTGTATTCTAAATACTTATCACTTGAATAAAGTTCAAACTAGCTTGGTAGGACATATTGTAAATAAACTTTACGAACATTGTCGAACCATAAAAAACTCAATGAAGACTATTCCAATTCAATTTTCGAATTTTTCAAATATTGAAAGGTATGGAAGTAAAAATAATCAGTATCTGTAGATGAAAACATACATCAATTCCAGGTGAGAATGTGTCTACAATTATTTGGTCTTACCGCACTTGCTTGCCCGAGAATGTGTTCAGAGCATTTGTTCAGTCGAGCTTGCCAGCGTATTTGAAAAAAAGCAAGAAGAAACATACAAATAATGTAAGCGAACACGATAAGGGTCAGTTCCCAACTGAAAACAAAGCCTAGTAATATTCCAAAACCGAGAGTAGCCATAGCTTCGCAGATCACCCCCAAACGGGCGCCAAGTAATTCCTGAATGGATAACGCTTCACTGGAAAGGCGATTAGAAATAGAGCCAGAATGATTTTCAGAAAGATCGAAATAAGCCATTTCTTGTCGAAGAAGCTGAGCAAAAGCTTTTGCACGTAGTTTTTGTGTCAATTTTGAGCCAGATACAGCAAAAGCAGTGTGCTATACAGATAGGGAATGTTGAAATAAAAAAAGAACTGTATTTTAATGAAATGCTTTCATGACTGAAAATCATATGGATATGAACTACAAAACTGGATATACATGCTTTTTTAACACGAGATTATATTGAGATTTTTAACGAACTTTTTATCTAATCTCATCTTTCTATGGCAGTTCAAAAACCGCTTTTCGATAGACAACTTATATATATGACAGGAAGCACTTGAACCATGTTGAGATTAAAGTTTTATTCTGTAAATTTGTATTAGAGGGTATTTTTCAATGTATGAATAAGCAACGTTGTTCATCAATGATCTGATTTGTTTATTTGTTGTAGTTTATTTGAAGAGAGACGTCTGTTTCTGAATTGTTATTGTAGTCTTACATACAAATAAACTTGTTATGTCTATTATGACCAGTTGAATATCTGCTTTCACAATTTTTTGATGCTTAAAAGATAGAGTATTCGAATGAATAATGAAGTTTGAATAGTTTATTTATATATTTTTCTTCCCTATATGATATTAATTTTCCTTTCTTTTTCTATATCTTGGGGATGTGGGGACAGTGAATAATTGTTTAAGTTGCATTCATGACTGCATATTTGGCGGTTTTTTCTCTAGAATGGGTGAATCTTTTTATTGTTCAATTTTCATGATGAGTACACACACACAAGGGTATAATAAATTCCCTAGACGGAAAGGATAGGGTCTAGAAACCGTAATTCACCTGTGTCTGTCTGTCTGTAACAAGACGTTGGCACAAACAACCATATTTAAGGCACAAATGACCATTTCCATGACACAAGCTATGGTCTGATTCAGGAAAGGGGTATGGAGAATAACCATCTAGTGATGGAGCTAGTGCAGGAGCTGACTGGACCGAGCCTCCTTCGATATTTTGAGACCGCCATCTGAAAATTTCTGAGCTACGTGTTTTAGTGGCTAGGTGTGACTTAACAGTCCCCCACCCCCGCCGACAAGATTTTTCAAACACATATTTCATGAATTAGGCGAGCTGAGATCCTCCATCCTAGCCCAAAGTCGCTGGTTTGCCACTGCCCACCTTTTTGTCTTTCAGTTTGTCTTTATGTGCTCGTTTTTATTGATTTTTCTTGAAACTTTTTCATTTTCGTCTGATTCGTGCTTCACTCTTATTTATTCATCGCCCTTTGCATCTCCATTTAACTGATCCGCTCGTTCCTTCGAAACTTCGGGCATGTGCTTCTAGCACAAACAACCAATTTTCTCCTCTGTGATGCATTTGCACAGGTGAGCCCTGTCGGTCTAGGACCCAATGAATTGACTTTCGATGTCGATGAACNTTACTTGTGGTTAATTAACCTTCTATATTGAGTAAAACAGTGAATTAATTCTTTGTTCAATGGAAACGACCAGATGTTCGACAAAAAATGTTTATTTGAACTATTTTAAACTGGTAATGATTGAATTACGACAATAAAGTAATAATTCGCCATATACTTCGAAGAGCTAAACGACGTGTTAGTTTTTATTCTGCTTAAAACTTTTTCTCATTAAGTTTGTCAATAGAAGATTATATTTTACTATTAAAAAGCATGTATGTTGTCATGAAATTATAAAATTTTAGTATAAGAAATCCGTCATAATGTATGCTTCATCATTTTATATTTCACATTAGAANCATCGATACATAAGGTTCAAATCAGCAAATAAATAATAGAAAACGTTGACAACTAATAAATACTACTCAATTTGCGCAAATATTAATACATTGGGATAACCAACTGTCATTAATCAATCAAATATCTTATATCTTTATAATTACGAAACGTGATTACAATAAAAATGATTGATTACTGTGTAGATTTCGATTTTTATTCCTTTTGTTACTTTAGACTATTGGTGTTTAGTATAATCGACTATATAAAGAATTTCGAAAGAGAAAAACATAGTACGGAACATGAAGTTTTAAATATGAAAATATTCTCAATTCTTCAATATATTCTCATTTCGATACTTGCATTTAAAAATGCTGAATTAATATTTTTTAATTAGATATTTTCTTCACATATAGTGGTGTATAATCATTGAAATGACTGTCTCGAGGCAACTAATATTGGGCGGGACAACATCGAGTCGTTTTTTGAAGGTAGGAAATCGGAAGCGAGTGTCAACGTTTATTTTTACTAGACGGTGAGCTCAAACAGAAAATATAAGCTTTCAATATCAGCGGAAGTCTCCTCTCTACTCGGGACATCTCTGGTTCTCAGGTTCTTTTAAAGTGAAAGTTTAAGACAATTTAAATCAATAAAAAATTATTTCCACCTGTAATAGAAAAAATTCAAGATGTCACACATAAATTAGGTTATATTATTAATAAATAAAATATAATAATCGATAATATAAGTAGAATTTATTATGAAAATCATAAAGATCATTGAAAAAACGGTAATTTACCGGCTTCAATTACATAATTATCATGACGATGAATCTTAATCAATTAGAAATCGACATTTCGAAACCGATGTATCATATGTGCTTATCAATGAATAAACTATATCTGTTGTTATAATATGACCTCTAATATCACTTGAATGATATATTTAATCACCAATTCTTAGTTTGTTTTCATCTGACTTTAAAAGAAATACACCTGAACAGTATTTTGATTCTTATAAAAGATATATATTCAACTCTTCTAAATAAAACAAATTGGATCTATCAACATGAAGAATTTTCTTCTCAACAAATACAAATAAAAATGACAATATGATTCAATGAGACTTCTAAGTATTTTTATTTGTCATTAACAAAAATTGTTATATCGATTTTTTTGTAACACTGGCAGAGTTTGTATTGTTTGTAAAAGGAATTGAATATATTTGTGTCAAATGATTGCTCTCACCAAGAAACTCCCAAAGCAAAACTATTAGCTGTCAATGACTTATCTGGAGAGAGATATTCAATTTTTGGTATCGAAGTATGAAAGTATAGAACTTCCCCATGCGACTTTTTAATATAATCATCAGATTGTTCCACGCAGCGAGTTCTCACTATTTTATTGAAATTTATTGATAATATTGTAGCCTGTATAAAATTCGAATTTTTAGGAAGTTTATAGTGCCGAATGCAAAAATCTAGAGGATTATATATAGACATCTGTTATTCATCAATACTTTCGACTTTATTTTGCGTGAAAGTAATACACTATGCAAAATAATCTTTCAGAAAATGTACTATAAATGGAAATGAAGATCTTGAATTAAATGATAATAACAAAGACTTTTTCTGTACTAAGTGCAAGCAAGCAGAGTTCGTTCCTCACAATCAATAGCGGAACAATAAAGGTCATCGAATTTAAAACAAATGTGCTTTGGTTTTATGATCTTACCGTGCACGAATCTAAACTTAATGAGATTACTGAAATTTGGAGCAAATAACTATTTGTGAATAACACAATGTATATTTATGAAACATTGACGACCGTTTCTATGAACTTTACTGTTTCACTATTGATTGCGAGGATCGAACTCTGCTTATTTGCGTTTAGTACAAAAAAGCATCTCTGTTCTCACCCGTTTAATTCAAGATCTTTATCTCCAAAAAAGTCTGACGGTTATATTAAAAATGTCATGAGTATTTATATATTATTATACTTCTATATCAAAAATTGAATATCTCTCTTCAGATAAACCATGACCAGCCGATAGTTTTCATTTGGAAGTTTCTTGGCGAAAGTGATTATTTGACACAAAATGTTCAATTTCGTTTTCACACAACTCTTCCAATGTAACATGAAAATCTTTATTTGTCTACATTTGTTTTTCGAACGAAAATTACACTTATCCTACAGCTTTTTCTGTGAGTGTTAAAATCAAACTGCAAGGTTCTACTAAACTAATCAATGAGACTAAATAATGACACAAATTTTCTTTGACCTTATTACTAATACAATCTATTCTAAATCTAATATAGAACAAAGTTTTTAAAAGTGCTATTCAACAAAGCAAGTGCTCTATGATCTTGGCTATATGGAGGCGACCGCTAACTTCGTCGCGCGATAGTTCGTCGCAATGAAAGTTTGACTAACTCAGTTCCTTCTATTCACTCGAGAGAGAATAACTTAATTGACTTAATTGACTTACGCTCGTATATTATTTAATTAGTCACTCAAATGTACATTCTGTCATGAAGTGACTACATCTACATAGTTAGTAGAAGGTGTACTTTAAAGAAAGAAATAATGTGCTTGTGTAAAACAAAATTGAAAAAATTGTCTGGTATAGTCCTTGTAGTTTGCTACTGACAGAGACTTGACTTAACTTCTTTAAGAGCAGAACTTCTCAAGAAACTTTGAGCAGAGAAAAGGAAGAATAAATAAAAGGAGCATTCGTTCCTTCTTGATATATATATATACATATATGATATACTGACGTGAGTAGTTTCTGCGACGATGCCTTGTGATTCACAAAGCCGTTCAAGCGTTCAGCAAAATGATGCTGAAAATGTAAAAATGGGTTTTACCTTTCTGATATTACAGAGTTTTGAAAAATCAGTACACTAGTTAAATGATTTCGTAGTATTCTTTGAATATCACGTTTTCTATATGTGACAAAACCGAATTTGAAACGCTGTTTTTTCAACTTTTCCCAGATTTAATGGAATCAAATATTATTTTAAAAATGTGATATAGTTTTAGCATTATATTTTAGTGTAAAGTTAAATTTACGTTTAACTAGCCTTTGTAGAACTTATTTTTAAATTTAAATTTACTTAGTAGTAATTTAAATTTACAAGAAATGAATTGAAAATTCACATCTCTCTGATTTTTTGAAAAAATTGTGCTGTGAAGAATTCTGCTACTAAATGAAAACATCTATGTGCTTAATTAAATAAAATATGAATGTAAGTCACGTAAGTCAATTAGTGTATTCTCTCTGGGATAACTAGAACGAACTGATTAGTTGAAGTTTCATTGGGACGAAACTTACTAGCGCCCTATATGGATAACAATCCATATTCATTTGGTTAAGATATGTTTCTGTATATTTTAATTTGCAATTACTTGCATTAACAGAACAGAAAAATCTATATNTGTAAAAATGGGTTTTACGTTTCTGATATTACAGAGTTTTGAAAAATCAGTACACTAGTTAAATGATTTCGTAGTATTCTTTGAATATCACGTTTTCTATATGTGACAAAACCGAATTTGAAACGCTGTTTTTTCAACTTTTCCCAGATTTAATGGAATCAAATATTATTTTAAAAATGTGATATAGTTTTAGCATTATATTTTAGTGTAAAGTTAAATTTACGTTTAACTAGCCTTTGTAGAGCTTATTTTTAAATTTAAATTTACTTAGTAGTAATTTAAATTTACAAGAAATGAATTGAAAATTCACATCTCTCTGATTTTTTGAAAAAATTGTGCTGTGAAGAATTCTGCTACTAAATGAAAACATCTATGTGCTTAATTAAATAAAATATGAATGTAAGTCACGTAAGTCAATTAGTGTATTCTCTCTGGGATAACTAGAACGAACTGATTAGTTGAAGTTTCATTGGGACGAAACTTACTAGCGCCCTATATGGATAACAATCCATATTTATTTGGTTAAGATATGTTTCTGTATATTTTAATTTGCAATTACTTGCATTAACAGAACAGAAAAATCTATATTTATGCAATCTTTTTTTGTTATACATTTGCAAGCAATTGAACCATATTGTGTCTAGATTACATCGCACGATGATCACTCATTAGCACAGGAAACCCTTTATCGGAAAAAATCCGTTTAAAAACACAGAAACTTGTATTGCATGAAAGCTCTGATATAGCATTCAAAACAATAATTCTGTCTTAAACAGAACATCATTTAGAGACCATGAAAACACAATATTTCTAAAACTATATGCCATATTGCATGAAATATGTTATGCTGTACTGAAAATACCAGTAAATATACTGTTGAGTGTAATAGGCAGCTAATGTGACGCAGTTTACATCATGAGATGCAGATTTATTCACAGACACATATTCAGCATGTCATAAAAACAACGAAACTATTAAAATCGTAAATATATTTTTAATTATTCAGCAAGAAGAGGTATTTTCAACTTTCTAAAGTTTCAATTGCACGATAATCAGATAGTAGTGAAAACCAAAAGTTTGCACAAATACTGAGAATTTCAGATGTTTTAGAAATTTCTGTAATTTCGGAAAATCACATAATATTGGAAAGTACCAAACAGTGCACAACACAAATGCTTGAAATTTCCTTTTTTCTAAGTCTGAACATTGCTGTTTAAACACATTTGGACAAGCTTTGTATTGCCATCTATGAGAGCTTCGTTTAAATGCATCCAAAGACCCACACCCTAATATACTATATTACTACTATTTTGTGATGGGACTATATACCATGACCCTGAAGCATACTTAAGCCTATATGAATAAACATAGTAACATTTTATTTGAATGGTATTTATTTAATCATTTGTATTTCTTTATCGTCCTCTATTTTGAAAANTATTGCAAGCAAAGCAAACATTACCAATACCAATCCTAATACTCCATAAATCAGCTTACTTATCAAAAACATCCTTGTGATTATGTTGAATAATGAAAGCTGATATTAGTACTAGAAGCAGAGACTGAAAATGAATCGAATCGAACTCGAACAAGTAAAATTAGGTCCGATTTGGTCTCTGATCAGAAACACCTTGAGTTCATTATCGGATAGTGAAAAAGCAGAAAGCCATCAGTAGCAATCATTCACACTTATCTAGAATCATGCAAACAGTCTTTTTTCCTTGAACTCAGATATATTTTAAGAAAAATTTGTTCTGACGATGATTGTCTTACAACAAAACAGTGTTTTGCGAGCGAAATATTTCTCAGTACGTAATACTCTGTTGAAACTCTCCTTTTGACAATGGAAGAATCTAACTAGAACGTTCTACCCGTTCCGGTATGATATAATTCTTTATTTGAACTGAAATTTCGACAGACTACAACGTAGATAGAAACTTATTGTTCTTGAAGTAGCACGCTCTTTTTTTACAGCGTCAGTACGAATGATTTTTATTACTAGCGTACTCTAATATATGTCCCGTATGCATCGCTCGTAGAAGCAAGATCCTATCACACGTTAAAATTAGAACGCATTAACAAGAATCTTGCTGGGGTTCATGTGGATCCCCATAGGCAACTAGCGCTCAAATGTACTTTGATATAGTTGACTGCATAAACAACTAGCGACGATGAACGACTGGCGTCAACGACATCTTGAATTACTCTCCACTACAGCATATCTAGAGAGACATGATGA
>OENM01002093.1:4379-18032 GCA_900239745.1 Rotaria magnacalcarata | reverse complement strand
GTTGGTTCTCGTTCGAATGGCTATTTACGATTAGGTATTCAAGCACGAATGCATGAAACAACATTAACAGCAACAACATCAAGTTTAGTATTCAATGAAATTCAACGTATTGCTATTGCTACTATAGTTACGCCTGAACAACAAGTAAACGGAAAAAAAACATATTCGTTTTTTTTAATACTAAAATTTGATCATTATTTTCTTTTTAATTTTGAAAATTTAGCAAATTACATATACCGTTAGTCCAACCAATGGAACATCTGAAGTTCAATCATTACAAGTTGATAATTCAATATTTCAAATTGGTTTTCGTGGTGTTTATACAGGTAGAGTTTCTATTTATTCTATTGATAGAAATTATTTTATTTCAATTTTTATTTTCTAGCTATACAAAGTGGACGACCAACAGCTAGTGACATTCAAGCAGCACTTAATGATTTACCGACTATATCTCCATTATTAGTATCAGTTACAGCAACAAGTACACTTTATATAATAACATTTCCAGAAGACATGGGTGATGTTCCATTATTAACATGTATATCAACATCATCAAATGTACCAAATATTACTGAAGTTGTTCAAGGTATTGCTTCTGATTCAAAAATTGCATTTGAATTAGATGGGCAATTAACAAATTATATTGATTTTATTAATTCTAATGTAACACAAGCTGATCTTTCTTCAGAAATAAATAATTTATTTAGTATTCAATGTCCATTATCAATAAACAATGCTAAACTAACAAGATCCATTGTTTATTTACAAGATTTTGAATCCAATTGTGTATATGATCAAACACCAATAACAACGAATGCATTTTGTGGACAATGTTCAGCAAATGATAATACGTTAGCGAATGGAAATACTAGAGCTGGTAACTATTTATGTTTTGCATATCGTATACTTAATAGTTATGTTACATCAATTTCTCTGGGTATACAAATCAGTAGTGATACATCAACAACATCATGGCCAAGTATATCATTTTCACCACAAGCTGATAAACTTTGGCATTATACATGTATTGATGTACGTGCCACACTTATTTCACAATCATCTATTGATTCAACTGTTACTTCTATTATAATAACATATGCACAGCTTAATGATAATATTAAAAATGGAATTTTCATTGATGCTGTATCAATTCGTACATTATTACCACTAGGTTATGAAGATATTAGTACATATCCAATTGATCAATCAAATAATTCATCATGCAGTTTTCCATTTTATTATAATGGAAGTAGTTATACAGCATGTACATTAGATAATAATAATATACCAATATGTGCTGATAGTACTAATCAAACATATCAATGCCAAAGTTCATCGATTGAAGGTGTACGAAGACTGTATCCTAAACATCAATTAACATATAATTCATCACAAGTAACATATTCATCAGTTAATTCACAGCTTACAATTAATTTTCGATACAGTGATTGCTCAAGACCAACTTTATTTACATCATGGCCAACATCAGTAAAAATCTTTGAACTATTTAATTAATTTATTGATAATTTTATTTATTCTAGAGTACAACAGTGAATCGAGCATCAGCAGCATCAGATGCAGCTAGTGGAACATATGATCTTGTATTTAATTCACAAACATATTCATCAATACCAGTTGATATTTCTGCAACAGATTTAGCTAATCGATTGCAATCATCATCTGATTTTGGTTATTTAAATGTAACACGTACTGGTGATTGTTCGGGATATTCATACACAATTGAATGGATTACTAATGGTGGACAAAAATCACCTATTTCAATTACAAATACGGCCTCTATTTTACCAGCTGGTACAACAGTAACACCATCAATTGTACAATCAGGTGGAGTTCTATTTAAACCATTATCCGGAGATATGACACGTACATATCAAACGAATCCACAAGTAATAAAAACAAAACAAAACCAAGAACAATTTATAAATAAATATTTTTTTCTATTTCAAGGTCGAAGTTTTTGTTGGTGGTTATCCATCAGAATGTATAGGAACTGGTACATGTGATTTTCAATGGTTATCAAGTCAAACTCCAACTGTATCAGCAGTTTCACAAAATAGTATGACATTAACAATTACAGGTACTGGTTTTAGTACAACAACAAATGCAAACAAAGTTATCATCGGAACATCGGGTTCGTGTACTGTTACATCAGCTACAACAACACAAATTATATGTACTATATCTGCTGCTCCATCTGGTACTTATAATGTTCAAGTTAATGTTGATGGTAAAGGTTTAGCATCAGCTATATCAAGTTTTTCAGTTACGATTCCACTTCAAGTTACATCAATTTCACCATTGCAAGGAGGAGCTGGTTAGTAAATTTCTTTTTTTTTATATTTTTTTTCGAAAAGAAAAACAACAATATTCTATTTAAATATAGGTGGTGGATATACTTTAAATATCACTGGAACCGGATTTTCATCATCTTCATCCGTTACCATTGATGGTAATTTATGTGCAAGTCCAGCAGTATCTGATTTTTCATTAATATCATGTACTGTACCACCAACAACAGCTTTATCAAACACTCAAGTAGATGTTATTGTTACATCTGGTTCAAATACAACTACATCACCAACACAATTTACTTACGATGTTACAAATACACCTTCATTAACATCGGCTAGTCCAAATGTTGTAACTATGTCAGGTGGTCAATTAATATTAACTGGTACAAGTTTTGATAGTGGTGCAATTTCTGTCTTTATTGGTACAACAACAGCAATAGTTCGTTCAATAACATCAACACAAATTATTGCTGATTTACCATCATTGGCACCTGGTCTTTATCAAATTAAAGTTTCCACAGCCAATGGTTATGCACGTCCAGCATTACAAATTGAATATCGTTTCTATGTTCAAACAATATCACCACAAATTGGTTCATTGTATGGTGGAAGTGATGTTTATGTACAAGGTGAAGGTTTTGATAATACAACAATAGTTTCATTCACCGATGGTTCAAATGACGTATCATGTGATGTTGTATCTTACCAATCAAATCAAATTTATTGTCAAACAAAAAATGCTGCACCACATGTCATTATATCATCAAATGGTGTTCATCCAACATATGGTAGTGGCTTTGCATGGTCACCACAATTTGCAACTGTACAACAAGGTGCTATTGTTGAATGGCAATGGAGTTCATCAGCACTTTTAACAACATTAGCTTATAAAGTACAACAAGTAATAAATGGTTATTCAACAACACCACAAACAGGTGGTTTTGATTCTGGTAATGCAACTGTATCAGGTACGAAAATTTTTCATTAAAATCATATTCATTATTTTATGATTATGATATATTATTATTTTCTTCTAAGGATCATTTTCATATCAATTTCAAACCGTTGGAACATATTATTATTGGACACCAGCGGTTGATCAATCTGGTTTAATTGTTATGCGTGGTGCTATTAATGTTGTTGCGGCTCAACCACGAACACTTACTGTTAAAGTATCATCAGGATCATTTACTGGTATATACGTTTTATTTTTTTCGTCTTCATCATAATGATTCTAATAAAATATTATTATATTTTTTTTTCTTAAATCTATTTCAGCTCAATCATGTGCTTTTCCATTTCCATTTAATACAGTTACGTATTCAGCATGTACATCAACTAATGATACTCAATCATGGTGTTCACCAACATCAACTTATAATGGTCAACGACTTTATTGTACACCAACAGGTATAAATTCATTTCATTGATTCATTCATAATTATTCTTTTATTTAAAATACTATTTAGCTTCTGTACCATCATCAACATGTGGTTCAAGTTCATTAATTAGTCCAAGCTCATGTTCACAAACAGTTCCATCAAATGCTTTACAATTTTTGTTTACACCATGTACAATTGGTACAGTAAGATCAATATCACCAGTATATGGTCCAGCAGGAACATCAATTACAATAACAGGAACAGATTTTAGTACAACAACATGTGAAAATATTGTTCTTATTGGATCATCATACAAATGTCCAATAACAAGTGCAACATCAACACAAATTACTTGTCAAATTGGTACAAGTTCTTCACTCAATGCAAAGTCAATTCAAAGTTTTAATGTAATTCGAGATCGTCAAGGTACTTTGAGTAATGATGGTCTTATACAATTTCAATTTCAAGCGAAAATTACTAATGTATCACCATTACAAGGTTAATTTCTATTTTTATATTGAAAAAAAAACGAAAAAAAAAATTTTTCTTTCATAGGTTCAACTGCTGGTGGTACACAAATAACAATAACTGGTGATGGTTTTATACCAAGTGATACACGCGTTATTGTTGGTAGTATAGAATATACATCATTCGCAACAATAACTTATTCACAAATACAATTTATAACCCAACAACCACAATCAGATTATATCGATCATTTAATCCCAATAACAATATTAGTTGGTGAGAATTCAGCTATATGTTCATCAGTATCATGTAACTTTACATGGGCACAAAGTGTAACACCATATCTTGTCTCAGTTAATCCAACATCAATAAATGGTCCACAAACATTAACATTAATGGGTCAAAATTTAGCAACTAGTAATTCCATAACAACAGCAGATATTCATGTAACTATTGGTGGAGAACAATGTAATGTAACATCCGTATCAAATTCATCAATTATATGTGATATTGGTAATATTCAAGTTGGAGATTATTCAGTTGTTGCATCTATTGATGGTATATTATATCATTTGAAAAGATAAATTCTGTATAAAATTGCTTTCTTTTTCTTTTAGATGTTGGAACTATTGTATCATCACTAATTCTAATATCTGTTGCAACTATTTCAAGTATTTCACCAACATCAGGTAGTATATATGGTGGTGTTCTTCTTACAATCAATGGCAATGGTTTTGCTTATTCATCAAATAATATTCAAATAACTGTTGGTTCAACTAATTGTCCAATAGTTCAAACAACACCTGGACAAGTTCAATGTTTAGTTCCAGCTCAAGGATCAAATACATCACCAGCAACTGTTCGTGTTGTTTCCAATGGTGTCACATTTCCAGGTTCATTTACATTTACATATAATTCAGGTTCAACACCAACAATAACATCCATTAGTCCAACATCAGGAACATCTGGTCAAACATTAACAATATCCGGTTCAAATTTTGTTAATGGACAAACAAGTGTTACAATTGGTGGTGCAATATGTGCAATTAGTAGTGTTTCATCATCATCAATAACATGTACAATTAGTTCAAGTCCAGCTGGAAGTCAATCAGTGATTGTTTCAATTTCATCAATTGGTCAATCCAATTCAAATATTCAATTTCAATATACATTACAAGTGACAAGTATATCAACATCACAAGGTAGTTATGGTGGTGGTCAAGTAGTAACTATTTATGGTGATGGATTTAATACATCAAGTGTAAGTGTTACAATATGTAATCAAGCTTGTCAATCCGTATCTGTGATATCCAATGCTCAATTAACTTGTGTAACACCATCAGCAAGTGCTTCTTCAACAGATCGAACATGTAGTTTAACAGTTACAGTTGGAAGTTTATCACAAAGTGTATCTTATATTTATCAAGCTAATTTAACAGCAACTATAACATCAATAAGTCCAACACGAGGTGGAACTGGTGGTGGTACAACATTAACAATTACTGGTACAAATTTTCCGTAAGTCTTAAAGAATTTTTATTTTGAAAAGAAAAATAAAATTCTTCTTATATATAGAACATCAATCGGTGGAGTAACAGTTAGTATTACTGATGTTCAATGCTCAGTACAAACAGTTTCATCAACATCAATAATTTGTTTAACTGGTAGTTATAATCAAACAACAATTCAAGCATCAGTTATTGTTAGCCTTGGCAATGGTGGTAATGCCGTTGGATCAGCACAATTTCAATATATTGATCTTTGGTCAAGTCCATGGACATGGGGAGGTAATTCACCACCTGAAGAAGGTACTATTGTTTCAATTGATAGTGGAAAAACAGTTTATTTTGATACAACAACACCTATACTTAAAGCTCTTATTATTGATAATGCATCATTAATATTTGATGATAATCAAGATGTTGCATTAAATGCTGAATATATATTAGTAGTTAATGGTGGTCGTTTACAAGTTGGTACAGAAACTAACCCATTTCAACATAAAGGAATCATTACAATGTATGGTCATTTAAGATCAATTGAATTACCAATATGTAAAATTAATTGATTATGAAGAAAATAATTTCTTTGTTTTTTGTTTTTTTAATTTTAGTCGGAGCAAAAGTTTTAGCTGTACGAGATGGTATTCTTGATATGCATGGACGTGAAGTTATTCGAACATGGGGACGTTTAGCATCTACAGCTACGGCTGGATCAACACAAATAACTCTTCTTCAAAATGTTGATTGGTCAGTAGGAAGTGAAATCATTATTGCAACAACAGGGGATTATTTAAGTCAAGGACAAAGTGAAAAACGTATAATAACAGCTGTATCATCTGATGGACACACATTAACATTAAATTCAGCATTAAATTATGATCATATGGGTATAACACAAACAGTTGGTTCAACATCAGTTGAAATTCGTGCTGAAGTTGGTCTTTTATCACATAATGTTGTTTTTCAAGGTTTGTTTAGAATATTTATATTATTTTTTTTCTTTTTATTTGTTAATATTTCAATTCTAAAAAATAGGTTCAGTTACTGAAACATGGAATGTAACAAGTGACGCATGTGAAAGTGGCTTTAATCCAGGTACATGAACTTTTAATATTTGTTCTTTGTTTAGTAGAATAAAAGATTTCTATATTGTATTATAGGTGAATTTGCTGTTCAAACATGTTTTATTGGTCGATATGGTCAAGAAATTGGTTCTGATCAATTTGGTGCTACTATTATGGGTAGTGCTAGTATGGATAGTTCGGATGGTATTCAACGAGTTATAATTCGTTTATCAAATATTGAAGTAAAATATTTTTCTTGATGTTATTGATTTGTTTGTTTTTAAATTAATCTTTTCATTTACTTTCATAGGTATTTTATGCTGGTCAAGCATTTCGTCTCGGTCGATATCCAGTTCATTTTCATATGAATGGAAATATGAATTTATCATATATTAAATCATCTTCAATTCATCAAACATTTAATCGAGCTGTTAATATTCATGCAACTCATTATCTTACAGTTGAGAATATTGTCATCTATAATGTTATGTACGTACAACAGAATAATAAAGCAGTAAATTATTTTCAAATATGTTTTAGGGGTGGAGCTATATTTTTAGAAGATGGTGTTGAAATTGGTAATGTTTTACGTGGTAATTTAGCTGTATTTGTACGTACAAGTTCAAGTTTACTTAATGAAGATGTTACACCAGCTGCTTTTTGGGTAATATAAATGGAAGAACTTTTTTTATCTATTTTTCAATGTTTTTTTTTGATAGGTTACAAATCCAAATAATACAGTTGAACACAATGCTGTTGCTGGTGGTACACATTTTGGTTATTGGTATCGAATGCTTGAAACACCAGATGGACCATCATTTGCAATGTATCCAAGTTTTTGTCCACATCGACAACCATTTGGTCGATTTTTTAATAATAGTGTACATAGTGTTGGTCGTTTTGGCGTTTGGATATTTCCTGAATATGCACCAACTATTGGTGGTAGTTGTTCAGCTGATTCACCCTATCAAGCTGTATTTGATAGGTTAACATCATGGAGAAATAATCGTGGTATAGAATGGGTTATGTCAAGTACAATACAAATAAGAAATACTGTTGTTTTTGATAATCATGATACTGGAATTCGATGTGTAACAGCTATAAATCATCAATCATTAAATCGTCCAAATCTTCGGAATACATTTTATTTTGAAAATAATGGTTCATCGGTTATTAATTCAATTATTATTGGTGATACAGGCACATCTGGAAGTGCTATTGTACCAGGTGAAGGTGGTCTTGTTGGTAAGTTCAAATATTTAAATATGTAAAACAATAAGAAGAAAACAAAAACAAAAATTAAAATTTTATTTCTAGTTATGTGGGATCGTGGTCTCCGTGTAAGAAATATTACATTTATTAATTTTCCAAGTGCATCTACACAAGCTCTTTATGGACCTGTTATTGCTGGACGTTGTACACTTCGTTGTGGAGGTATAATTAGTCAAAATAAAAAAAAATCAAATAATACATTTATCATTTAATTTATATTTTAGGTTGGTTAACTAAATTTTCTCAATTATCATTTATCAATGTACAAAATCGAGGTAATTTTCGATGGCCATATGATGGACTATATCAAGATGAAGATGGTACATTATCGGGTGTTGTTGGTGGTATTGTTCTTTCACCTGATGGTCTTTGGAGTACATCAACAACATGTACACAAACACCAAATTTTCTTAATGCTAAAACATGTCCATCATCGGTGGGTCGATGGGTACGATATGCATTTAATAATGCTAATCTAGCACCAAATGGTGAAGCTTTATTTATTTATGATACATCAAATCATTATACAATCGTTTTAAATCTTAAAAAACGATTAACACATCCTGATGGTTATATGATGGATTTATTAACTAGACAAAGTTATTTATTTCAATTTAACGGTGCTAATGTAAATATTTTTCTTGGATTTTATTTTTTTTATCTTGAATATATATATATTTTTTTTCTTTTCTTGATTTGGTAGAGTTCAGTTAATTTATCGTATACTGGTGTTGTTTATGATCTAGTACCAGGTGATTATCTTATTATTCGTCATAATATTGATTATATACCTGATCGTGTATATACAACATCATCTTCAATATTAGCAGCTTCATCAAATACACCACTTACAGCTACAAATAACAATGGTGATTGGTATTTTGATAATGCAACAAAAGAATTTTCCTATATTGGTAAGAATTATCTATATCTATTTGTTTTCATAGTATAATAATACTTTGTATATATAATTTAGCTAAAAATCCATCGACAAATACTGGTATGATAGATGTATCAGTGAAATTAAATCTCTACAAATGTCGATATCCAAATTGTGAATTTCCAGCACAACCAGGTCTTGAATTACCAGCGACAGTTCGACCAGTTGATGCTTTATATTGGTCGAATGATTCACATTGGAGTTTTGCACTAGAAGGTTATGGTGGATATGGTAAAATCATAGAATTTTCTTTAGTTTTAATTACTAATAATTTGATTTATGAACAGGAAGTGTTAAACCGAGTGATAATACAAACATATATATTCCACGTGGTGTTTGGCTTGTTATTGATTATCCATTACCTCGTATTCGTTCATTACGTATTGATGGTGTACTTGAATTTGAACAAGTATTACTTTTCAAAAATTATTATTAAAATTTAAAAAAAATTTTTTTTTTTAGGATATGAATAATACTCTTTATGTTGATAGTATTTTAATTAATGGTGGTCAATTAATTGTCGGTTAGTAATTATTTTTCTTTGATTAAATATATTATTTATAAATTCTAATTTTCCTAGGTTGGCCTAATAATCCACTTCGATCTAAAGTTGATATTATAATAACGGGTTCATCATCAGTTAATGTTTTATTACCTAATAATGCTGGATCAATTGGACAGAAAGTAATTGGTGTTCTTGGTGGTCTTGATTTACATGGTATGCATCGTAATGTTTCTTGGACTCGTCTTGCAACAACAGCATCAGCCGGTCAAAATTCTATTACATTAAGTGAACCAGTAAATTGGCTTGTTGGTGATGAAATTATTTTAACAACAACAGATACAAGAATTGATCATGTTGAACGACATAATATAACTGGTATTAGTGGTGGTGGTACAATTATAACATTAGCTGGAGCTCTTGCTTATACACATATTGTTTTACATAATGTATTTCCTAATGGTGAAATTTATCATGTAGCTGGTGCTGTTGGTCTTTTAACAAGAAATGTACGTGTCATTAATGGTAATCCATCATCAGATAAAATTGGTTTTCGTATTCTTGTTACTGATTATGCAACAGATGTTTGGAATCCAGTTGGTTCAGAATATTTAACTACTTATTATAAAGGTTATGCACGAATATCTGATACACAATTTATTGGTTTTGGTCAATATATTGATGCTCCGAAAGAAGATCGACGTGAAGGTTTTCATTTATTTAATCTTGGTAGCTGGAATGCATCTCGACCAACTTATATTAATTCATGTTCATTTGATACTGGTTATTATCCAGCGTATGTTATTTTTCAAACAAAAGTTTTTTTTCTTGTTTATTTGAATTAATATTGTTTGTTTGTTTGTTTTAGAATTGGAATATGGAGTACAGATGGTGTTCCAATTACAAATAATGTAGTTTATAATACATTTGAATCAGCTATTGTTGTTACAGGATTAAATAATATAATACAAAAAAATCTTGTTTCAACTGTATATTGGTCGGGTCAAGCTCAGCCAGATTTTGCTGCATTTAATACAAATAATGATGGAGCTATTATGTCAACTGCAGCTGATAGTGTAGTTATGAGAGTATGTTATTGTTTTATTTTTTCATATATTTTTTGTTCAATTCATTTTATTCTAGGATAATTTGGTATCTGGTGTTCAACGTTTAGCTTATCGTATTCAAGGAAATTCATGTCCAGGAACTGTTCTACCATCTGGTATAAACAATGATTATGATAATAATGAAGCACATTCAGCCATGTCTGGTATTAATTTATGGTTTTTTGATTCAGGTTTTCAATATGATACTAGTAAGTCATATGAATAAATATAAAAATCAATGAATTATTTTATTTATATTATTATAGGATGTGTATTATTTAAAGGTTTCAAGTAAGTTTAGAATTTTCTTGTGAGTAGATTTGACGTTGACCTTTTTCTTTTGTTGTTATTTTCTAAAAGAACTTATAAAACATGGTATTATGGTTTATATATCAATACACCACACAATATTATTATTGATTCATGTAAAATAGCCGATAGTATCGTTGGCATTTTTACACTAGCCTCAGGTCACGCTGGTAATATTTGTGAAAATAAAAGTATTTCATATATAATTCTTATCTTTTTGTTAAGCTGTATCACATGAATTCAGTAATAATTCAATTATAATTCGTAATTCAATGGTTCTTGGTGCCATAACACCAAATGATTGTGATGATATTCCAGATACAACAACACTTAGTGAAAAATTTGGTTCAACAGCTGTACCTAGAGTATCAGGAACACAATCGTCAGGAAGTTCATCTGGTCGAACTGGTATATCCTTTCCATATTTTACTGGTTTTAATATGATCCCAATGCATCCATGGTCAAGTATTGGAATCTATCCAAATAGTAAATTATTTAATTTATATAAAATAATTGATTAATTCTTGTTGTCTTCTATTATTTATAGTTGATGGTTTAATGAGAATAACAAATGTTACATTTGGATTTTTCAATGATATATGTTTACGTCGTGATATAGCTATACAAGTATCACAAAATAATGACGATGGTCAACATCCAGTAGTAACAGACCATACATCCGTTTATAATACATCATCTGGAAATTTAGTTTTTAATGGACGACCAAATTTAGGTGCTGTTAATCCAAGTGATTGTGTTGGTAAGAAGAATTTTTATTTATCTATTTTCTTTAATTAAAAATTTTTTTTTCCTTTTTATACAGATATGGATTGTGACGGTTTAAAAAAGAGTTTACTTATTGATATTGATGGTACTTTCTTTGGTCAACCATCAACTGCTTTTTCTCAAGCTGAATATAATTGGGGTAATAAAAATGTCTTATTCTCTTATTTTGTCTATCTTTCTAATTATAGGTGATCAAGCTCATGGTGTTGGTGATTATCGTATTCCAACAGTTGCATTAGCTAGTGCTAATGGTACTCTGATTAATATAAATATTTCTTATCCATATCGTGGTATTAGTCGTGGACCAACATGCACATATCAACCATCATATCAAATGTATTTATGTCGAAATACAACTGATTATCGTATGTTAGTTATTGAAAGTGTGGATCCTGATACAGAAACACGACGTCTTTCACCTGTTGCTATTATGTCTGATAATGGTTATATTGATTTAATTAATGGTCCACAAGACCATGGTTGGTGTAATGGTTATACATGTCAAAAACGTATATCAACATTTATGGCTATTGTTGAAGGAGGACATCAGTATGATATATATTTAACAAGTACTACACCAAATCATATACGTTTTCGATTACTTAATGCTGATTCATCTATAAAGACAATATTAGCATTATATTATAATTCATTACAACAAGTTGATGTTTATGCTAATGATGTATATATATCACCAACAAATAAAGCACAAAATTTCACAAATTTAATATTACTTGATCAATCAAATGGTGTAACACTGTCATCAACAACACCTGGTACAAATTTCTTTAATAGGTAAAAAATAAATCCTTAATCATTATTTTTTTGAATATTACTTATAGAATAATTATATAATTCAAAAAGCACATAAATCTTTTTCTTTTTAATGTAGAACAACACAAATGGCATTCTTTTTAATTGATGGTGATACTTTAATTGATTTAAAGATAGCAGATTTAATCGTCTTAACATTTGGTTTACCGGCGACAACACCACAAGCTTTCTTTTCAACTAATATAGTTGCTAATTTAGCTGCTTTACTCGGTGTTACTGTTGATAAAATTCGACGTGTTGATGTTGTCTCAGCAAATGGCCGAACGTTAGTATTTTCTACATCATTGTTATTTTTATTTCTTTTTTCTTTTATTAGTCGTATTCAACGTCGAAGTGCATCATCATCTAGAAGTTTATTAGCAACATACTACCTAGAGGTACAAATACGTGAAGAACCACCCTCAACTTTATCTGGTAATAATCTAGCATTATCTGTAGCAACATACAATCTTAATGCTGAAATTATTAATCGTTATCAATCGGGTAATTTAACAGAACAGTGGCAAAATGATCCAGTTTTAAATGCAACCAGTATAATTGAATTCGGTGTTCAAGAACCGCAAAATCAAACAACAGCATATTTAAGTATGATAAATCAGTTAGTTATAGAAAGGCAACCAGGAATATGTCGTGAACGTTCACCATGTGAAACTCAACCAGTGCTTATTGCTCGTGATAGTGCCGGTCATATTATAACAAAATTAGGTTCAAATGATCAACCATGGCAAATTACTGCTACTATCATTGGATCACCAGGTGTAGGTGTTGTTGGTGGTATAGCTAATTATTCATCTGGACAATCACAATTTACAACTTTTGGTATAAATGCAACTGGTACTTATCAAGTTCAATTTAGTATAATTACACCAAGGGGTATTGATAGGTAAATAAAATAAAAAGAAATAGTTGTTCGTATATTGACTTCTTTTTTTGTAGTTCATTTGTTACAAATATTAATTTAACATCTGATTCATCTTCAATCACAGTTGCACTTCCAAGAATAACTGCTAAACAAGATGTTGATATTGATGTTATATCAAAAAATGAAATCTTTAATCTTACAACCGCTATTGTTGATCAAAAATCACAAGTAAAACTCGACAATATCGCATGGAATACTTTTACATGGTCAGCAGCAGTCTCACTTTACGGTTCACTTCAACATCAAAGCAATGG
>OENM01002092.1:0-22016 GCA_900239745.1 Rotaria magnacalcarata | reverse complement strand
AGTCTTTCTTTTTTTTCTTTTTTTAATAGAATTTTCTTCGACATACAACTTTAGAAATTTTGCTATCAATAATTATCTGTTGGATTTTTTTACAATGAGTTTTTATATCCATCACCAGTTTCGGTTCACGGGCGTATCGGAGCATTAAAAAATTTCGTTAAACGAATAATAACCTTTTCTGAATGAATATAATTGATTTTTCCATTTTCTGATGAATGAAAATACTAAATCATTCATTGAATTTATCTGAGCAAAAATAATTTTTGTATTTTTCTCTGTAGTACAAATTCACTCTCTATATTTCTTTAAACTATTGGGACATGGGTGCATTGAACCTGTCTGAATTTTTTTCTGGTATTATCATATTAAAGTGCGAGAGGATCTTCCTATCAATGAAATAACGAATATTTGGAGTGATTTGATAAATTTATATCGAATTCATAATAAGTTTTAAAAAATATGTTAAAATTAAACAAAATCAATACTATCTGTTAGGTTTGTATTGCTACTTATATAAAAAAAAGGAAGGTTATCATTTTTTCAATTATCATAAATAAGTAAATTATGTTATAATCTATCTAAACTTTGATGTTACACGCGCAGAAAAAACAAAAAAATAAAAACTGCTTTTTTCAATGAACTTGTTTTCGTCCGCATTCCAATCTCAACTGAAATTCTTCTTGTGTCATCTGTGAGAGAAATATCGATTGACCAATTAGTTTTTTCACGGAATGGATCTTTCAATCATACTGATAAAATTGTTATTATTTACTTTTAATTTATGAAAAATGTTGCTCTGGCAGATCGTTGTTTCCAACAACCCGCTCGATTTCGTCATCGCAACATGTATTTGATCAGTAAAGATCATTTACCTCTTGGTAAGTTGTAATAAGCAATTTTTTTCGTCGATGTATGGGGCACGACACCCTAGTTGTCTTTACACTTTTCATCAACGAAAGCTGTCCTCTGCTTAGATTCGCAATGGCCTTCGAGGAACCAATGGTTTCGCAGGTTCATCTGATTGTTATAGATGGCGGTAACGCCATTGAGCTAATGAATGGAGCGGATATTGATAAACATATAAGAGGCGAAAATATTTAATATCTTCTAAAGTGGAAATGTGATTTTGATGTTGATAATACCATGAAAGATTAAAGTAATGTGTATTGTCGGGGTGTAATAAAATAGTTCGAAGAAGACTTATGAAAAAATAATGAAAAAACTAAAAGCTAAACTTGATGATAGTATTGAAAATCATCTAATTGATTCAAATCAAGGTCATGCGAATGATAGACTGAACGAATTGGTACGTTTCATAGAGTGCAGTGTCTTCTGTCTTAAATGTCGCCGAATTATCAACCAAAAAATCTCGTCTTTCATTCATTTCTAAAAGTAAAAGTATGAATGAGATAATATAAATGATAATGCTGAAAAAGTGATCAAGCTGGAATTTCATTTAGAAATAAATTAATTGAATAAAATGAATCATTATGAATACCAACTAGAAGTGTCAATAGAAAATATCCTTCAGTATTTGTTGTATTTTGGGTGTGTGATGTGGAATTCACATGAATTTTGGGAAAGTTAAATTTCGTCTTAGGAAACGTCTCGTTTTATTCGTAATAGTCAATTATCTTGGAAACAAAAGCCAAAGAATTTCTTCATTAGATATGTGTTAATTTTACTACTTAGCTATTAGCTATAATGCGAAGAAACCAGTAAATGGATAGAAAATAAAAAATATGCTTTTTCACAATCACAAAAGATGAGTCGTTTCATGATGATTATATGTAGAAACTTCTCGTCGAAAGCTGAAAAGATGAAGTTGGAATCTATAGATGTTTTCAAATATCTTCCATTGAAACTTTGATAAGCCAACCATCATATTTCCTGTTCAGTTAAAAGACACGTAGCTATGCTTTCAAGCAAGTAATTTTCAATTTGTAGTCATTAGAATAAGAACTTTATTATTCATGTGCAGAAATTCACAACATCCAACTAAATTGAAATAAACATAATAATTTCTGCAATAGTTAAATAATCTATTGTAACGGTATAGCTTTCGCTTTTTCCATTGAGATTTTCAAGTGGAATCTGATTATAGGGTAAATTAATCATTTTATATATTTATGTGTTCATGAATAATGTGAATCCAAAAAAGCTGTTTAAAATAATATTTTTTAAAATTTGTATTACATCTAATTATTTCTTGTTTATTTCATTGACTCAGTGTTAGTTGAATGGCTATTGATCGATATTAGTTGATACCAGAGACGTGCACCGCACCCGATTTTGGGGGACGGACGGCGGAAAATTAGATGTAAGATTTACAATAGCGGCGGCGGTTAAAACCGCTCCGAAATCTCGTCAAGTGGGACGGCGGCCACTCCGCACCCTCTCAAATGAAGGGTGCGGACGGTCCGCGCCGCCACGCGGCCGCCCGACGGCCGCTCGCAAGATATCTATTGGATGTAAAATAGTTTCTGAAATTAAGAGTTCAGACATCAATATTTCCGCAGTCTAAAAAGGAATGCTCATCAATGCATTCTAAATTTAACGGAAGTTCATCAGATAACGTGTTGATATCAAGTTTTACGTATCTTGTAATTTATTATCAGAATAATATTTCGTTCAAAATTATTTACATAATTATAAAAAAAACAAAAGAAAATAAATATATATGAGCATCTTTCTGATAATAACAAATCACTTAAAATTACAAAATAAGAAAAACACAATAATATCTTTTTTTCTATACATACTAGCAAGAATACTATTCTATATATGAAAACTAAGTCGAACATGAAGAAATCATTCATCATTGTTGCGAGTTTCGATTCGTAGTCCTGATCGAATAACCAAAATGTCGTCTAAATGTGATGGCAGCAGATTCGTACGTCGATTGTTTAACGTCCAACCAGATATGCTGAACATTCGTTCAGTTGATGCAGATGTTGGTGGTATGGCATGGATAGTTCGTGCGAATCTCGACAATAATGGTAAAAATTCTTGAACTGATTTTTGTGACCAAAATAACATTGGATCTTTTCCAATCAAACTGCATGGGATTTTCATAGCACAATATTGGTCGATTTCATCGGGTTTTGATACTTGATATGTCGCTGTTGTGAAAGTGTATTCGGTTGAGAAGCAGCTATCTTGTGATGATACAGTGGCTTCGTTATTATCATCGTTTCTCATAGTCTGTTCTGCTAATCTTCTCACTGAATAAAAAAATTAGATGATTAGCTAAAAAAATTCGGATACTGACTCGTATCTTCTTCAAAATCAGCTATATAATCATTTAACGATTTGAATCTTTTTCGTTGTTCTTGATCACGTGAAACNNATAATATCATCAGTATTTGAGATCGGTTTCATATTCATTAGAATTGTACGTAAACGTGATAGAATTTCGACTTTTTTTTGCAGACGAGACTGATTCTAAAACATGAGAACAAAAATATGTATGAAAAGCATCGTTAGGTATACATTTAAGTAAAACTAACTTACTCATATCTTTATGTTTCGGATGAAGAAATGTGGCAAAATAATGGCGATCATCGAAAACGTCGAACATTTCTATATCCACCAATAACTGGTGGATTTTTTCTCGGAAGAATTTGACACCTAAACGAAAGAAGAATGCAATTTTTCTTCAGATATTTTGTTAAATTCTATTAAGAGCTTATTATCAAGTTCTTTTGTCAAAAACGAATACTCGAGAAAGCAGAATCAAATCAGTTGTAATATTTTTACAAGTAGTTATTTGAATGCAAGCGTCTGTTAACTACGTAAACTGCTAAAAGTGTAACATAAGAATTCATTTTTTTTAGCAAAATTTTATTCTATTTTAGAATACAAGCAATGAAGCATTTCTATCTTGTTTAAGTTTTTACACTATTTTTATGGTTCATCTTTTGCCTAGAGGTATTTTTTCTGAGAACATTAAATGTGCTCATTCTGAAAAGAATTCTTAATTTCTAACCGCTTGGCTCAGTCTCTTCATTTGGATAAGTATTGCAGAAAGATTGAAAATGGTCTGGATCAAAATCGAGTGCAAATTTATGTAATTTCATGTAAGATGAGTAAGTATTAATTAATAACTGATGAAATGGTTGAACAAGATAAAGAGTTGGATATTGATCATTCTGAATATCTCTTGTTGCACATCGTAAGGGTAATAATAACAATAACAACTGTGCTAAAGCCAATTTTGAAATAATTTGAATTAAATTCAATTTATTTTTTTCTTTAAATACAATTGAAATAGCCTCATAGTTATCCAAGATGCTTGCCAAACAATTATATAAACTTAACCATCTCGACGAACTTTCCTGCTTCAATGATGTAGCGCAGCCACCAGTCTTATCAGCTTGATGCTTAATTGTTTCAATTTAACCTGCCTTCAAAAAGATATTTAAAAATATGAAAAATATACATGTTGGAAATAACTGTGAAATTATACAAAACGAATTTTCTAGACTCATGGTAGCATAGATGATAATCTATCTAATAAGTATCAAAGTGATTTCTTCAATTATTTTCTACCATAGATTATTATAAATGCTATCTTCTCGCTACATGGTAATAATTTTAAAAAAGTCATATGATTGAAATAAGTTCAGAAAAATATTGAAAATCGTATTCTTCTGTCAAGTAAAAAAACAACAATATATGAAAATCGCTGATACCTTTTTGTCATATTTAACTAAAATTTTGCATGAATTTATTGTTTCTAATAGTCGATTTCGTTCGACCGGCTCTTCGAATAATTGATCAATTGTATTCATAAGTGTGGATAATAATTCTTCGTCGTCATCATCATCATTAGAATCGTTATTGACAAATGCATGGCTAAGAAGATTATTTAATCGATGTGCATAACATTTAATCGGTTCAATAAAATTTTGTCTAAAAAATTTTAAAATGTTTGCACCTCTATCACATACCCAATTGACATCACCAAGATCCGTTATTCTATACACGGACAAGCAACTCTTTAATATCTATTTAATGAAAAACAAAAAAGAACTGTTAATATTCTTACACTAAAAATAAGAACAACTAATACTAGCCTTTTCTATGTTGTTGGCATTTTTTTCTTTTTCGGTGAATTCAGTACAACATAATGTGATTGTATGACATTTATATAATGAATCAATCAAAGTGGCAGTAACTCCTAAGTAACTGATTTGTCTAAATTGATCGGTCCATAGATCAGGAGATAACGTCAAAGCTTCATTCTCTAGAGGCTCTGATAGCATTTCTCTAAATCTTGTTCGAGTTTGTTCAGCCATGGAATGAACATGTCTGGAAATTGTGTATCGTGATGACATAAAATCTTTTATTCTCAAATCAGCATCTTTCCTACAAACACCTAAGTAAAAAGAACATTCTGTGTAATTCGTCTTAGAAAGTTATGAATTATATTATGAAATGAAATCCAAATATTACGCCAAATCTTTCAAGGAAAGTCCTGAAAAATAAAAGCTTACCTAATTCGTAGAAAAATTGCAAAAGATCGTGTAGACCTTCATCATTAACAATACTAAATGGTCTTATATTATTTGAAATCCATCGGACAATTAAGTCATTACATTTTGATTTCACATTTTTATCAGATCCATCCCTAGGCTTATATTTGAAAGCATAATTTGATAAGGTTGATTGTGTTAAATGTATAGCCGATTCTGATGTTGATAACGTATTTGCTGTATTTTTTGTTTGATTTAATTTTACATAACATTCATGATTTTTTATCTTGAACTAAATGTTGTACTGTATCGATAAACAGTTTTACAATGTATACAAGCAATGTAGTTCTTCATTGAATAACATTTTTCATCTTGAGTTTGCGTTGGTATTCCGAACACAGCCCACCAATCAGCAGAAAATTGCTTCGATTGAGATTTATCTCGAGGTAAAATCTGGAGATTCAATTAATATCATTTACAATTTTTCAGTTACAAAAGATAAAATGTTACCTTGAATTCTTCTGAATCCTTTTTCAACTCATGTTGAATACGATCTTTCATTTGTATAATTTTTTTAGGTGCTTTGTCATCTATTTTATCCAGTTTTTCAAATAATAATGAGCTGTCTGTTGATGTTGGTGTCCTGGTTCTGTTCACTGGTGATACTTCTATAACTGATTCTGTATCAATTTTAGCATCCATATGAGACTTTCAAAACTTCATTCAATAATATTTTGGATGAAATCAAGCTAGAAAATAGTATATATCAGTATTATTGTTTTTATTTGTACAAACAATCGTTAACGGACATTATCATATGAATAACGGAAACAATGCATGATCAAATCAGTTGACCAGTGAATTTTCAATGGTAGAAATTTTTTAATCAATACATTCCCATATAAATTCGAGGTCAAAGAAGCGGACACAGAGCAATGGTTAAGAGGAGAGGTGAAAATTAATTCCATAGAATAAGGATACACTTTTCTCAAGAGCGTGAAAGTCGAAGGGAATTATGAATGTATATAATTATTGTAATAATAAGATTAAAAAAACTACGGGCATAGGTTCCAGCATCTGTTACAAAAGCAAAGATTTTACTACAAAACAAAAGCATTAGAAGTAGAATTGAAAAATAGTATTTTACTTTTTCTATAAGAATGAGGGTTTAATCAATGTTTTTTGATCTTTTCCTTTTTGGTTAAAAAGAAAAAAGACAGTTACTGGAAAAAGTCGTTGAAATTGACATAGTTTTTTCCTGTTTTGAGCTCAAGAAAAATTTAAACTTTGAGATGATCAAACGGCCGCCACGCGGCCGCATGATCTAGTTGGAAGCCGGACGGAGCGGCCGCTTCCGCTCCGTACCTTTAATGGGTGAACGGAGCGGCCGCCAATAGTATGAGTCATACTTGGTAGTGAGGGACGGACGGACCGCGCGCGCGCGGAGCGGCCGTCTCCGTCCCGCGCTCCGTTCCCGCGCGTGCGGTGCACGTCTCTGGTTGGCGCTATTGATCCGAAATTAAAAGCTATTTAACGGATATAACGAAAGAAATAATTATTACGAATACTTATTTTTTATACAAACTAATATTTTTTTATTTATTGGGTCGTATCCAATAGTTTTTGCTCGCTCTAGATAGATTTTTCATTCTAGTAAACGCTAATCCATGGGCACTATATTTTATTCAAACATGAAACGAAAGAACGATACGCACATTAAGCAAGATATTTTGTTTGATTACTGAAGTTTCTTTTTCTTTTATTAAACTACACGACTACAATTAGTCAATTCAATTCAATTCTTGTAGAATTCACAGTTTTTAAGCCAAATAGACACGTCTGCTTATTCATATCGATTATTAAAATCCAAAAAGGTTCGGATAAAAAGAATAATTGTTATTTTATCGTTCATTACAACTTATTATTTTCCTGCTATTTTGACTTTTAAGTCGTTGATCATTTATCTTTTCTTGTTTGTTAGTCAAACTGATTTATGATGGTTAATACTCAAGAATTTAAACAGTTCCATGCTGTCATTTCAGTAAACTAGACATACTCGAAGTATTTAAAAATAATTATGTACGATAAGAATCAAGCGGCATCATATGTATAGCTATCTCTAGGACATGTACTGAGAAAGTCACACTAGGGTACCTATTAAAGGTACTTAGAAAATTCTCAGTAACCATACTGATGTAGGTACTACATTGAGTACCCATAGCAGTATGTTTCGCTGAAAAAGTACTTGTATGGGTTCCCGCACGTGTAATTTTACTGAGGAAAGCTCTGCAGGATATCCTAGATTTGCCGCCTTCTGTGTAGCGACTGTTTATTCATCGTTTTCTTTTGCGCGGACGGCTTCTTATAAACAAATCGATAAACCATAAGAAACTAAACTATTTTCATATATTTTTTTCTTGATTATTTCTCGACTATTTATTAGTCGAGAACATGCCGATCGTAATCGTAAATTAAGAGCGGACTATCCTAAAGTGGTCTGATGGAGGTTCGACCAACTCAAGTTTGGTCAGATCCCGAAATCTGAGCTGCAAGAGCTTTCAGAATTGGAAAAATAAAATAAATTCCTGTGAGAGAAAAAAATGAAAAAGGTCGAAGATTAGGTTCGATCATCAACGTACTGCAATTTTGGTAACAGGGTACCTAAACATACTGTGCAATAGTACCCAGTCAAGTACTTGATCAGTACCTTGAAGTACCAATTTACTAGTCGCTTTCTAGCAGGGTACCCACCTGAGTACCTAATAGGTACCTAAAAGTACTTTTAAGTACTCTAGTACCATAAAGTTCCTATGACATACTAGTAGCAGGGTACTTTTTCGGGTACCCGTTGTTCAGTACATGCTCTAGGGATGACTATTAAATATGGATAAAGTTTTGCTTTGCTGATTTACATTAAAAAAGAGATAATTTTATGAGTAGCAAAAAATTCAAAATAAAAACGGTGTGAGTGTGGCTATGCTTCTGGATGTCATGAAACAGTAACGATCTAACCTCGCAACCACACCCAGGCGTTTCTATCTATATATTTTGTAAAAGATTTTGATGAATCTGATTAAAATAATAAAGATATTTGACCAAAAACCTAGAAACGGATTTTTCAGACACCCGGTATATGAAAGAAATATTCTATAGTCGCTGCAATAAAGTTTTCCCGCACGTCATATTTGAAGTTAATAATAACATAGTTGACAAGGGAAAAAGAAAAACAAATCTGACACAAGAAAATATTTCTTATCAACTCTCCTGATCATTAGTCGCATTGTTTGCACTGTTATCAGTTATCAGTTCTTACATGCGTCGATTGTTTAGTTAAGTAAAACAATACTGAAAAAGTCGTCTCAATGAGCAAATATACATTTTAAAATTAAAAGTGAGTGAGTTATTTTAGAGAATAACTTTCTATAGGAATATGACAAGTTTTTCAAAAAGGTTTAGGCTTTTTAATGGGCTTCGAACGTGAATTTATCATCGAGAAATAAGAAAAAGTCCATTTTGGGTGAAAATCGGATAGAAATGCGCAGTAAAATCTTCATAAATCGTGATCATCTAAAATCTTTTAACATCAGAGTTATACATATATCATTAAAATTTAGTTAACAATTTTAGTATACAACTGAAAGTTAGAATTCCAAAACATTTACACCATGCAATGTCTCGTATTTAAGAAACTTGATAAGTGACCCTAAGAAAACCTGTGAGAAAAATCGGATATTTATGATTCAATACTCATTCATCTTCTATTTTCAATAAAACATTGAAAGACTAATTCGATGATATAAATGGAATTCATTGTTTTACGTAGAGATGAAATTAAATCTCGTATACTAGTTTTTTTCATACAATAGAACATTTTCATATAGATTATTCAAGATTTTCCGAACATTCCATTCGATTTCCTTCATTAGATGAACTGGTCAATTAAATATTCGTAGAATAAGAAGAAAATTTCGTACTATGAGAACTATTATCTTAACTTCTATTATCAATAATAGGACATTTCACTAATTGTTGTCGTAACTCAGCTATCAAATGACGTCTTCGTTGATTCGTCCATCTTTACCAGCGGGCAATAATTGTCGAATTGCACTTGCTGGAATCGATCTTTGGATCACTCCACGTATCGATAATGTATTTGTGTATGACACAGATTTGGATATTGACCGACTTAAAGAAGCACTTAGTCGAACTTTAACTGCATGGCCTTTAGTTTGTGGCCAATTTCTTGTGCTTGATGGCGAAAATTATGTGATTGAAATGTCCGACAATGCAATTCCATTTTCATTGTTCAACAACACTGAGCTAGCGCGATGGCCTCATGACAGAACTGTTGTATTCAACTCTGTTGATGGTCTTCTTCCACCATTTCTTGATGAAGTAAAAAGTGAACAATTATTGAAAAGTTCATCATATGAGCCACTGTTCCGTTTGAAAGTCACTCGTCTCATCCAAAGTGGTGAATGGGTGATGGGTACAAGTTGGGCGCATGTTCTAGGCGATGCATTTGCTTGTTTGAATTTCTTACATACTCTTTCTTGCTTCTATCAACAAGTGGAGTGTCCAGTGCTGGCTCCTAGTTTCGAACGTCGTTTATGGCGCTGCGAAGAAGCCGACCAATCACTTTTACCTACTATGAAACACTTATGCGATGCTGTATCGACTGAGGAGAACCTAAGAAAAGTAATGAACGAGGAATTAACTCATGATCAATTGAATATTCATTTCTCAGGCAAACAACTTGTCAGGTTACTTGCACTTTGTGATGATACATCTCTGACAATTCACGATATAATGATAGCCTACATTATTCTTACATTGAATACGTCATGTTTTCAAAAGGAAGAAGAAATTATTCGGTACACCAACAATATTGTTAATTATCGTGGTGTGTCTGATTCTATTGCTCCACCTAATCTTATTGGTAATTGTACGTTGAGAATGATATCGGAGAATTTCGATAATCCCTACTCACTGTCGAACATAGCTAGATCAATACGTCGTTCGATTCTTCGATCACGAGATCCACAATTTCTCGAGCATTGGTTAGCAACTGCCGATGACCTCATGAGAAATATGGCACGTAATGGTCTTGAGGTTAATATTGATCATTTTCAGAATGGGATTATAGTCAATTCAAATTTTCGATATGATTGGGCTCGATCTGTCGATTTAGGTCACACGGATAAGTGTCGTTTTCATACTGAGGGAACAACAANTTTATTCTTAAGAGTATTTCGTCTCAATCCAATCTATGATGGTACTCAATGGAAGACAAGAGATCGGGAAGGAGCAGAAGTCGCGTTTCGTATTGAAAAGAATATGAGAAAAAAATTTCTTGATGTATGGCAACGAGATATTCATGAAAATTTTGTCCATGTTAAAAAATAAAGTTTACGTTGCATTGGTTCGTTAGAAGACAGATATTGTTAGAGTCAATACTACAGTATTCCAATACTGAAAATAATGAAAGAGAGAAATTTCACAAATAAATGTACTTTTCCATCATGAATAATCTTACAATGATGCATTGGAGTCATTCTTGCTTTTGTTTATAAACTAGTGGTGTGGATGTGGGATGAAGGTATATATATTAATGTCCTTCATTGATGTTCACAGGCACATCCAGTCCCAATGTTTTTTAGAACATACATGTTTAATGCACTTTCCAAATACATTCTGAATATATTTTTTTTAACTTTTTTTCACTCGCTTTGGTTAGTAAAATATGAAAGGATATTTTTGCAACACTCATTTATTTTATTTACAAAAAATTATGTAATATGTTACTATTTGTGCAATTTTATTTCAATCCAATTGATAATAATCGACGCTGTGATGCTATCCATATGGTCTACTGGTAAAGGTCTTTTAAAAANTTTGTCAGCTTTATCCGCTTATTCCGATGTCTTCTCTAATCCATTGGATAGTTTTTCATAGGTAACAGCTATATCCATATATATTCGTGCAATATCAATATGATCCGAAGGCAACACATGTAAATAACTTTCCAGTCAATTTTTATAAGTTTTTAGAGTTGCATCCGTTTTACAGCGATATATTCGATTGATGTTCGCTACCTTTTGTTGTGCACGTAATTGATACGGATGTCTTACCGGTAACTATTTATAGAACAGTTGAAATGCATTTCGATAGTATGAAATGGCTTGTTGACATTTTTGTTCAATTATAGAAAGATTTCCTAAACCAAATAGACAATGTCCCTTGTAGACATGAGCTAAATCTGTAATATCATCGAAATCATCGTTCTGCGCTTGTTTAAACATTTTTAACGCTTGAGTGTATGATTTGAATGCAAGTTTCGACTGTCCATTCACTTCATATGATAAACCGAGACCAGGGCGACAAAGAGCACGTGTTCTATGATTTGGACTATCACGAGCTTCTTCATGCGTTTGCCACGAAAGTAAGGTGTTTTTTCAGTATTACTTCATACTGTAGAATACTTTGTGTATAATTACCTTTCCCATGTGCTATTCGAGTTAACATATAGAAAGCAGTAAAGCATATTGATGACCTTTCGATTTCGAAATATTGGCGACTGGATCGATCTAATAAGAGGATTGAATATTTATTCCGTCTAC
Source organism: Rotaria magnacalcarata (assembly GCA_900239745.1). Taxonomy (NCBI): domain Eukaryota; kingdom Metazoa; phylum Rotifera; class Eurotatoria; order Philodinida; family Philodinidae; genus Rotaria; species Rotaria magnacalcarata. The sequence continues at coordinate 9,919 of OENM01002092.1, read as the reverse complement.
TGAAAGGAGGGTTAGACGAAAAGTGAGCTAGCGCCGTTCGTCTGTATGTTCGTTCGTCCAATAGAAAAGCAGATGCATAAACTTACCTAACATCAGACAATTTCTCTTGGGATAGGTATGATCAAAGGTAATCGTGGTCGGGGAACATGATGGCGTTGGTAGTTTTTAAAATTTTGTAGTTCAAGCAAGTCTATAATTGATTAGGAGCTGTTTAGATCGTCACATTTTCGTGATAGGAATTCTTAGCCGCGAAAGTTTTTGAGGGTACCATTGGATGATGTGTATAGTGTTAGATGTATCGTATGGTTATATGAGATCTTAGTACGAATAGGCTACAGGCAACGTGCGGTGGAATTGATTCTTAATTTGGCAATGGCTAGCCGTGCGTGGTGCTCCGGAGGGGCGGCGACGAACGACTAGCCGCTCACTTGCACTAAGGCGTTGAAAGCTGTTTTAAAAGCCTTTAGTCTATTCTCGATATGTCAAGTTTTATTGTTGGATGAAGAATTTATTCAAACTTAACTGCTAGAATTATAGATTAGTGCATCTGCAAACGGACGCAAACTGGATGGATATTCGGAATCTGGTTTCATTATTTTCTAAATTGTGAGAAATTTATCGCGTATGCAGATGAAACTGGATTAAATTGGTCCCACGACTGTTGTTTTCGGGCTTTTTGAAAGTTCACTTTGTTTTCATCGAATAATTATAGAATGAGGCGTAGCTTTCAATCAAGCATGCAGCGTTTAAAAGGATCAGGTTCACCGCATATTTGGAATAAAACTAGTGAAGGCGGCTGATCGTGAGTGGCGTCCTAGAGGGGAGCCGACGAACGACTAGCCACTCAATTAAAAATCTGTTGTGATTACCCAGGTGAAAGAAAACGGCCTTAAACATCGTAATAACGGTGTAAAACATTAAAAAACGCGCCGTAATCCGTCGGGCCGGATTTCGATGTCAAAACCGGAGAAAAACGATGGCCGTTTTCTATTAAAAAAACGGCCGTCAAAACGAGCTGACGGATTCCGGCGAAATAAGGTGAAAAACGACGCCTTATTTCACCGTTTTCTAGCCGTTTTCTGCCTTTTAAGGCGCCGTTTCAGACGGTCGGAAGATTCTCCTGGGTATAAGACTACAGGCCTTGAAGACTTATAGAATAGTTACACGTAGTCTCGATCAGAAAAGTTGAAACAATTTTCGGAAATGGAAAATATCATGAAGTTCTTTCGAAGGAAGGTAATGAAATAAATGCTGAACTCGTGTGAAATATTTGATATTGATATTTATCGTGATTATCTTAATAAGTTTAATTTTTCCTGATTGCGAGTGGATTTGATACAAAATATGTAAATGTTAGATTTATCTATCTGTGAGCGTGCGCGAGGAAATGAATATATGCATGTTAGACGGAAAACGCACCGAAGCAAAATGAAACCAGATGGATTTGAGGAAAAAATGAGGACAAAGCTAACCGAAATCGAGCTAGAAAAGTCAGTTTGATATTTGTTCTGTGATTTACTCTTGCAGATTCATGTTAAATATCTAGTTCATAAGCCAATTTGAGTTGCACCTTTAATAAAATGGAGCATTTTGATCATAGCTCTCTTGAATGGATCTTTTTCTTCACTCCGTTATCAGACTGTTCGAAAGTTTTTGAAAGTATAACTTGAGCTGTAGCAGATGGGATGCACTTAACTTTACTATCGCTATATAGTATTAGCAAGTAATAATTAAATGCCGTTTTTTTGGTGATACTGCCAAGCAAGTTTTCTATTTATGCTCGGTTATCAATCATGTTTTCCATGAAAATCATTTCGAAGCTATAAAATGTAAAGTCTCTCAGCTAGATAATTTTGGATAGCTACGTTCTACATGACTAAATCCTTACAGTAGAAGGTTGGCGACGCTAACGTCGCGTTACCTTGTTATTTAAACACTATATTTTCTAATTTTCTTTGATTACTCAATAGATCTAAATTCTAATCGAAATCAATCATCGTCAGTATCTAAAACTCGTGAAATGACAATCGATGAAATAATAAATGATTCTGTAAGATAATTTCCTTTTAATGGATTATTTTTGTTTTTGGAAAAATTCATTTACTTATAGAATAATTTTATTTGTTTAAAATCATTGATTTTAAATTATTTAAATTCATTTGAAGATATTGATAGATTAACAAAAGTCACTATTGAAACTTTCTTCAATTCATTTCAGAACGTGCTAAAGGTTAATTTGAATTAGATTCATAAATGGATAATTTGTTATTATAATTTAGGAACAATATTAACAAATGCAATGTGGATTCGACAATTTGTATTGAATCATCAATTATACAAACATGATTCAATAGTTAGTGATGAAATTCAATATGATTTAATGTTGGCAATTAAAAAATTAGTTAATATTAATGAATAAAATAGAATATTTGATGTTGAAATGCTTCGTTTTACCTATTTAACCATATATTATTTCTATTTAGTTAAATATTATTTTTCTATTTCGAGTTGAAATAAAGTATAGGAAATAGATAATTGACTATTTTATTATCTTATTAAAAACAAATTATTAAATAAAATTATTATCGTAATGATTTTTTTTGCTAACTTATTTCCTTTGTCTTTTTAAAATATAAAAATAAAATAAAAGTAACATTTATTTTAATTTCATCATTTTATAATCCGATCTGATTATGAAAGTGAAAGAATATCGATTGTTCTAATTTAATTATTCAAAAAATATCTTTTCTTATCCAAATAATTTTATCTACATGAAAAATATATCGCTTATAAGAGAAATAAAATCAACATGATCATGAAAACTTATCAATGTCTAATATATTAATTTTATAATCAACATTACACGAGTGAGTTTTTTCAAAAAAAATTGAAAATTTTCATTCTCATATAGAAAGATAATATAGATTTATTTAATTTCAACTTTTTATATAAAAAAAAAGCAAAATCTAAAGAATACAAAAAACATGTTAGATAGCAAACTTTCATACTACTTTTCTAGTCTTTTTGTCTGTCAAATATAAGGAATAAAAAGTAGTCTCAGTATTGTTGGAATCAAATTTTAACTTGATTGGGACCCGAAACGAGATTTATACATTTGCTAAATTGATCACAACACGTATTTTGACCGAGAAGTTTTGTTTAGATTTTCATATTTATTGGCTTATTCTGAAAAAAAAGTCTGCAAACCGATCGTTATATTTTATGATGTTGAAATCAGCACAGATCTACGAAATATCTTGCAGTCCTGAGTACATATCAGTTGAAGGTCACTCATTTAAAAGTTGTATTTGTGTAAGAACCATGAAATTCGAGAAAATTTTGTGAGTACAAAAGAATATAAAACATGAAAATATGCTCATCCTACTGATTTCTTAAATCATCGCTGATCATTTAACAAATATTCACAGAACTTTTCATCTGTTAAAAACAAAACGTTTTTTTCCTAGTAGCGAAATCAGGACTACCATAGTGACACAAACAATTTAACTCATAGAGAAACCGCGACATATGATGCCTTATCTGAGTTTCGAGGAAATTCATTTGAATTTTTGTAGCCTTCTTCTAGTTTACATTGCAAGAGATATGATAGGTATAGGAGATATTGCAGATTTTACACGACGTACTTGACATTGATTGTTCGTAAGAAAATGAATGAACAAATTAGTAGTCATTCTGACAACCCATGTTTTGTTGGAACAAATTTCTGATAAATATTTCAATCGGAAAGAATATTCATCAATAAGCGATTGATTCGCTGAATTTTCAGTTGGAAATGAGCAGTGTTCACAAAAGAAATGTATGTAAAAGTTTGAAAACACGAGTATGTTCTTTGATTATGTTTTTAAAATATCTGCTACATTTATTGAATCGACTCATAACAAAAGACACGTACACGTTACGCCGTTTATCGACATTAAACGTTTACCGCTTGTGAAATCGATTTTTTATGCTTAGAATTGATTTACAAAACTCAAGAAGAAACAGAAGATTTTCATGCTCATAATTAATTCATCAGTTAAATTATAAATATTTCCAAGGGTTAATGAAGACTTCTACATAATTAAAATAATTATTCGGATAAAATTCTTGAAACCAAATATTTTTGTACGTAAACGAATATGATCGATCTTCTAATAATATCATATTAAATATAAAGTTTTAAAATTAATTATGTTTATATTATTGTCATGTTCTTGATTTTTTTGTAATCATTGATAATAGACTGTTCTTAATTACTTACGACGAACGTAGCTTCTAAAAATTTTTCATTGTTATTGTTTCATTTTTTTATTTTTTTTTTTTTTCATTTTTTTAATTCTATAAATATTCTTATATTTTACTTGAAAATATTTTTAGTAACGAAATTTTAAATTTAAAAATTTGACATTACATGAAAATGAAATCGCTTGCATACTGTTATCGAATACTCGTGTATAAACTATCAGTGTTTTATTTTGTCATTTTCTTTTTCATTCATGTGCGATGCGACTACAATTCTTTATCCCTGTTTTCTCTCTCTCTCTCTTATATGAAGGGATGAACAAGAATAACAAATAAAAAATCTATGATAATGTGCTCATTTTTTCTTCTGATAGATGCAATGCGCTTTTAAGAATTTATTTGATTGTTCTGAATTCCAACTGAGTTTCGTGTCTTTTTTTTCTTTGAAATTGAACGTAGGCCATATAGAGATAGTATTATTTTAATCAAAAGAACAAGAATTTGTTCGGTATGTTAACTAGCAGTGATACAAATTTGGCCAAATCAACAACAAGCGCTCCTGATGGTGGTTGAGGATGGGTTATTGTTTTTTCATCTTTCATGATTCATTTTATTATGGACGAGTAAATAATTTGGCTTTGACATTTTCTTACTTGTTTATGTGTCAACAAACACACAAATACAGAATCACTTAGTCGATGGTGGACAAATGTTTATTATTATTATTTAACAATTGGTATCATCGGAGGTATGATCAATTCTATTTTATTTTAATCATTGTTTTATATGTTTAGGTATTGGTTGTGGACTTATTTATTTACCGGCGATTGTTTCTGTTGGATATTATTTCGAAGAAAAGCGTTCATTCGCAATGGGCATTGCTGTTTGTGGGNCCTTGGATTATGAATAGATTCTTTTCAAATAATTATAAAGATGCTCTTCTGTTTGAATCAGTTCTCATTTTTCTATGTATCTTTTTTGGTCTTCTTATGGTATTCAATTAATTTCAATTGATAAAAATAATAATTGATGTTCTGTTTTATTTTAGATTCCTCTACCAATAGAACCAAGTGAACAACGTCGTTTAAGAATAAACTTACAAAAAGAAGCTAAAAAGCAAGTGAAAAAAACAATAACAAACATTGAAAACGAAAATAAGCAAACAAAACAATCAATAACTGAACATGAAAGGTCTGGCAGGAAAATTTATATTTACTATTGAAATTTTTCGTTTCTGGATTAAATCAAATAGAATTTAAAGCTTTGTCATTGAAGTATGTTTGATTAACAGAAATCGTCTTCAATTTTATAGAGAAACTTATATTATTTTTAATATCGTTCAAATTTTTGTTAAATATTAATTTTTTTGTCAAAGTAAATAGGGAAACAAAAATCTTTAAATTAATCGAAATTCAATAATAATAATTATTATTATTATGTCATAGAAACAAAAGAGAGATATTTGATCAATGTAAAGAAAAATCAAAAGTAATTATTCTATGAAAAAAATTAGAAATAAAATGTTACATTTTATTTGAATATCTTAGTGGTTGATTTTGTATTTGATGTAAATCAACGATGTTTGAACAATTGTTTTATTGATTTATCTCGAGTTTTTTACGATTGAAGCTCGATAGAAATAGGCTCTTTTATCTTTATTCGTCAAACGATATCTGTATTTGCTACTTGAAAAATATTTAACATTCAGAATGTGTATATTTACTTACGCATAAAAAGAAAGCAATCTTAATCGTTAAAGGACTAGATTTTATAATTATTTTCCAATAGAAAAAGAAAAGACTTGTATATTATGAACAGAATTTGACTTCAGTTTTGAGAGATTTATATTAGAAGAAAAAAACTGATGCAAATTGTTTTCTATCTTTATTCATGAAAACATTCCCAAGGATATAATTATTTAATATCTTATTCATGAAAATACAAACGATCTGAAAAGTCGACTGTTCTTGAGAGTGACGTTTGAAAAAGTTATTCTATTTATTATGTTTAGTAGATTTTTTTTCTTTTCTTTTCTTTTCTTTTCTTTTCCAATTTTTTGTTTTACGGAAAATCTCATCTGGGAAAAAATTCTTTCCTATGACATTTCTTTGGAAACACTTTCTATAGAATGTATTCAAAATGTTGCACAATATAATCCTTTTTATGAGCGTTCTTTTCCCGATAGAAGTAATTTTTTTTAAACAAATGCGGTAGAATAGTATATTGTTAAGAATTTCTTTTTTCATGCGACATAGTTATTCGTTGAGACTTTATATAGTGTTAATGAATTTTTTTTCTATGAAACAGATTTTATTGTAGTACAGTTATTAAAATATAATAAATTAGATTTTTCATCGTTTATTGATTGTTTAGATTTCAAATAGACATTTATTTTATTATTTATCGAACAAAAGAGATGAATTAAATCATATGTATTTTTGTTTTAGATACACAAAATGATTTTTATTAAATTATTAATCAATGATTAACAATGAGAAAGCTAAAACGAGTAGGAAAATTTTTATTATTAATAATATTAATTAGTTTATGTTTAATTATTATTAAAATTCAATTCTATTCATTTGAAATACATTTCGATGAATCGAAAGAATTATCTTTAAATAGAAAAAATAAATTTGATATTACTGAATATTTAAATAATTATCCTTATCCATTATGTAGTGAAAGATCTATTAAACATGGATATAATCAAAAAGTAATTGCTGTATCATCTTATGAATCAGATAGAGACAATATTAATCTTACTAATAAGGTTTGGTATTATACACTCGAATTTATATCAGAAGCAAAATATTTTTATCCGGATTGGCGTGTTCGTATTTATTATCATAATCTTAATATAACGAATGATGAAATATATAAAATAGAAAATTATTATAAAAATGTTGACTTTTGTTCTGTATATAATATTGATATATTATCAAATATAACATATTATATGCCTGGAAGATTTCATCGTTTTATTCCAATAGCTGATCGTTTTGTTGATATATATATGTCTCGAGATATTGATTCACCGATATTTAAACGTGAAGTTCTATCAGTAAATCAATGGTTATTATCAGATAAAATCTATCATATTATGCGTGACCATCCTCTACATTATGATGTTATTTTAGCTGGTCTTTGGGCTTTTAAACTTTCAAAAAGTAAAACAATGACAAATGAAATTGTTGAAAATTTATTTTCAAAAACAATTCTTAGTTCTTACAATTCTATGACAGGTGATCAAGATTTTCTTAAAGATTATGTTTGGCCATTTGCTCAGAATCATTCAATGCAATATGATAGTTTTCATTGTGATTTATATCCATTATCAATACCTTTTCCAATATCAAAATTATCTAATAGTCAATTTGTGGGTTGTCGTCGTCCATGTCGTTATTATCAAGATCCACCAGGACCATGTCCAATTAAATGTTTATTACATAAAAATGAAGATACAAATTTATGTTAACAATTCGTTTTTATTTCAAAATATCGAAATTTTATTATGTAAAATTATTGTTATAAATATTAAGAATAGAAATAAATACGAATAATAAAGATTTATTAACTAGAAATCAATAATAATCACATTAGAAAAAATTTAATCCAACTAGTGTTTCTTTGAAATATATTTTATTAGGTTTTCTATCGTAAAATTCTTTCAAAATAAATTAATATTATTCAATTCGAATTACGACAAAAAAATATTTTTGAGGATTTTATTTTTAACTACTACTCTAATAATTTATGATTAAATCAAAAACAAAATAAAAGAAATATTCTTTTATTATTTCTTAAAAATGCACATGAAACTAACGTTCAGATCAAAAAATTATTTATTATCGTTTTCAACAATAATTCTATCAATGAGATAAACTTTTCAAGATAAACTATATTTTATTTTACGCTTTGCTCGTTTTAATTGAATAAATGTTGATGCTTCCCATTTTCATATATAGCGATCACTATATATATACATGTATATATATATGTTGTAGGGCAGATTGAAATTCAGTTCAGATTAAAATAACTTCGATTTCAACAAAGAAAATTTTAATCTGAACTGGATTTTAATCTATCCTACGACATATATATATATATATGTATATATACATTTAAATTCTTAGTTGAAGTAATTTTTCAGCTTCACAATATTAATAAATATGTTCATGAAAATCTAAATATCTTAGCGCCGAATCTCAGATGCTTTTAGACTACTCTTGAATTCATTTTGAAATAACAAAATATCTGGAGACTGATGGAAATTTAAAAATTCATTTTTTCCTTGATTGGAACTTAAACCTATACCACAATGACAGTCTGAGATCGATCAAAATGAATGTCAGTTTGAAATAAAATATAAAAATGATTTAGTAATAAGAGCTATGTTTTAATTCGATTATTCTAAAAATATTTTTTCATAATAATGATAATAAAATTTTACATTATTTTTCGATTGATAATATCGAATATTTTTTTATTAAATTGAAAAGATAATCATTTTCTTATTAAATCATAACGATAGAATACTTTTTCCGTTATAAATAAAACGGCTATATATATATATTATCTTGTTTTTTTTTCCCCATGTGTATCTATTATGCTTATCCATAATGATTATTTATTGGCAACGATTTTCCTCTACATAGATATAAATGTTCTGAGGACAAATGTCATTTGTTTTCTTCCTGGATATCTCATGTTGATCTTTTCTCTGATATATAAATATCTTTATTTATTATATTCATTATTGAGTATCGATTTAGATAGAATACACATTAGCACGTTTTATTTTTATTCAAATAAGTAAAAGATAATTAATCAACAATTTGTTTCTTATTTATTCTTTTCACAATTAAACTTTGATGTTTATTCATTCATTATAGAAAAAATCCTTGATCAGAAATCAAAATATATAAATAAAGTAAAACTAAATGGGTATATTATCGAATGGTCGTCCACTAAATTGGTCTGAAATACAATCAGTTAAAACGATATTCAAGAATCATGCTCTTAATGATTTAATATTAATATTAAATAAACATAAGAAAACACATAATGATGCATTTCTTTGGAGTGATGAGGTTAAATTTTATTTTTGTTATTTATTTTAATCAAAAAATACCAAATTTTATTTTATAATTAGATTGAATATTCTCTTATTCGTTTTAATCATGAAAATAAGCGTGTTCAATTGTGTTCAAAAGCTGATGAAATTCTTAAAAGATTTCAACAATTAAATAACGATAAAACAATATCTGAGTAAGTTTATTATTATTAAATTAACATAAATACTACAATATATTTCTAATATAAAGATTATCTCAAATAATATTTCATGTTGAAGATTGTAATTTTGTTATTGAAGGTATACCATCGAAACCTTATCATTCGCATCCAAATAATTATTATTATGTTCAATCAAATATGATATTAAGGTTTTCATTCATTTTTTCTTCGCTTTTTTTCAAAAAATTTCATTTCGACGCGAACAAATACAAAAAATACTTGATAAAAATGAATCTCTAATGACAATTTCAGCATTTCCAAGGTTCTTCTTTTGTTTTTGATTGATAACTTTTAATTAATAAATAAAAAACTTTAACAAATTTAGATTAGGTTGTGCCGCTTGTACTCATCCAGAATATAAAAGTGATCCATTAAGGCC
>OENM01002091.1:0-22017 GCA_900239745.1 Rotaria magnacalcarata | reverse complement strand
ATACAGTCGAAAAAGAATTGCTCGTCATTCTATATAGTTTCATCACCCATACCACCCGAAATATGGCATTGATCCGTTAAAGTAGCTCCATCTTTATCTTTAACTTTAAACTGTTTACTAGAATATTTAAAGCTATTCACGGCGTTTAAAAAATCAACACATTAAAACACTTCCATAGAATCGACATAGCCTATAAAACTTGATATCACAAAAGTTTGATTTCTTTTCAGAAAATAAATTTATCATTATCTAAAGGCAAAGGATCAATTAATAACTTTCTAACGATATATTCAATGCATTGCCTTATTTTTCACGAAGTGTAAAAGTTACTTATAAGAGACATTCAAATAAAGAAGATCAAATCGATTTCAAATGTAGAATATGAGGTGTAGTTTATTTACAACATTTGTTTTCACTATCATAAGGACACGGGTACAGGTGTTTTTGTATCTTCCCTTTACCAACAGTTATGTTGTCGCCCTTGAATTAGTCGAAGAAGCGCATTTTAAATACTGGCAGCAATTCACCAGCGGGTGTGGGTGTCTATCCTTCTCTTCCGAACACCAGCATGCTGTAAAGCCGCCAAAATTAATTGATGGCAGTGGCATATTGTAGAGTACGAGAATAATGGGGAAATATTGATTTCGTCAGGAATTGTCGCAGTTTGCAGTAGAAGAGGAATACTCGCGTTCGATCGGTTTCGAAACCAATGAACAAAATACGAAAAGGTAAATCATGTATAATATGATTCATGTTGACGATAGCCGCTGATGAAAAATAACGAGCGCATGAAATTTGCCTAAATACCACATTTTACGATTTGTATAAATAACAACCAGGAATACATTGTCAAATAAGCCAAGAAAAAGAATCAGAACTCTTAATACGATGCTCGGGTGTCGATTTTAATTCTGCACATAAGCAACGGGCTTCATCTTTGAACTTTTCATGATTTTTTCAATCGTCAACAAATGTTTTGTTATCATGTTGAATATTGTATATTAAATATAAACGTCATGATCTCTTGTGCATCATACTTTCTTATAACGGTAAAGAGTTCGTGATATGTCATATTAGATTATCGTGGAGAACAGGAAAAACAAATATTGCCTACATTAACAACCTAATATATCTATATTTGAACTTCCAGGACGAGTGACTAGTGAATGAAGTCAGATTCATCAGGGTAGTACTATGTCAATATGTCAATATATCAATTTATGTCAGTGTGTAAAATCAATGATGGCCTGAAGAAGCATATACTAGGAGAGAACGGAATGCTGTCGCATATACAAAAAACGGAGAATCGTATATTCTCGAATTTGATTGCGTGTGAATGTGGATCTGCATCAAGTAGTTCGACATGCAGGGTGTGGTTGTTTGCATACTTGCGTGTATAGCTGCATGTATTTCAGTGGTAAATTACACCATCCATCCTTAAATATTAATTTATGTGAATAATTTCATTACAAACACATCTAATATTTAATAATGTGTCATTTTCAGAAACATATTTCGATAACCTCTCACGTGTTGGCAATACTTGGAAACCTCTATACACACTTATACCATGAGTTCCACTCTTATAACCTATGGTAGACCATAATTGCTTCTAACGATTTTTTATAGGAAATATTCTAGGTAGAATTATCCGGGAATTGATTCGGGCCATAGAGTGGTCCTGTCAAAACCTCGTAAAAATAATATTCACTATACATACCATTCAATGCGCCTTGAATTTTTCTACCACAGAGAATATTTGATAGTTCGATTATGAATAGGTATTTTTATTGGACAGGATCCTTTCTATGCTGTATTCTTCGATATTCATTTCAGATCGTGTTTTACAAAAAAGTTCATACTAGCAACTTTCATGTCTGACATCAAGAAATTCTTTGGTCGTTTGATTATAATATACAATACAGGTAACAGTTGAATCTTAGAAGGAAAAAAAATGCAAGGAAATCATTTATCTTTAAAAAATAAAGATAAATTAATCGAGAAAAATATTCATTAAAAAACATAATTGTATTATTTAGAACAAAAATAATGAGCTATGAAACGAAATAAATTTGTGCTTTTTGCAGATATTTAGCTGAGATCGACTACAAAAAAACACAAATGGATCAAAACTAATATCATATTTTGAATCAGCAAAGAAGAATGGAATTGAGTCATAAGAACTATAAATTCCTTTGAGACCTTTTCTGTTTTCATTGAAAAATGTCTCAACGATATTCGAAATCGACTAAGTTAACTCCATTTTGTATTATGATTCACTTGTCGTTTTTATAATCGATACCGGCTAAATATCTTGACAAAAGCATCGATTTATTTCGTTTCATATTTCATTATTTTTGTTCCACATAAATTAACTATGTATTTTAATGACTATTGGTTTTTTTCTCCATTAATTTTTTCATCATCCTTCAGTATGTAGAAAACTGAAGATAATGGATCAGCCTTACTTAAAATTAATCTGCGTATGATTATTTCTTTTATTTTAGTGTTCACTAAATTTCGACTGATTCTGACGATAGTACTAAGTGTATACTTAATATCTCTGGCATTCTTCTCGCAATACTATCGATCACAACACTTGAACTATTCAAAATCATGGAGAGCCGTTTCCACTCCATTGAGCTCTCACTGGGTTAGAGAGTTTCGACAACATGAGCGTAAGATATTTTCTCAGAATGGCGAAGACGGAGTACTCATTTGGCTCTTTGCTAATATTGGTACAGTCAATCGACCACCTCGTTTTGTTGAATTTGGTGTTTCTAATGGCGAAGAATGCAACACACGTTTTCTTCGAGAACATCTCGGATGGCAAGGTCTCATGATGGATGGTACTTATGAAAAATTATCTATTCATCTTCATCGTGAGAATATTTCTTCGAAAAATATAAACGAACTACTCACAAAATATAAAACTCCAACAATCTTAGATCTTCTTTCTATTGATCTCGAGTAAGATGTTCTCTTTTTATGGAAATATATTGAACGTTTTCCTACAGCTTCGACGATTACTTCGTTTGGAAGTCAATACTGCAAGAAAATCGATTTCGTGCCCGTGTGGTCATCATTGAATTTAACTATATGATTCCAGCCAACGAAAATCGAGTTGTAGATCCTACTCAAGATGCACGCCGATGGACGGGTACCGACCATTTTGGAGCTGGAATTCTTGCCTTAGCAGCACTTGGACAAGCTTACGGGTATACACTTGTATACGGAGAACAGAACGGTGTAAACTTATTTTTCGTTCAAAAACATCTACTTGTTCAACAAAAAGTACTTGGCGATGTTTTATCAGTCGAACAACTACATGTATCGAAGCCTATTACAGGATGGAGCCATAAACCTGAATTAGACCACTCTCGATCTTGGATATGGAATGATACTATTTGGAAACTATAGTCCAACGAATGAAGATGTGGACCTTCTTTTTATCGCCCGCATCCCTATCCACCCTCACAGACACCCGTTTTGAAAATACCATGTGATGTAATGCAATTATTACTTAGATACTTCACCCAATCACAATTCACTCTTTTTCAGTACTGACACAAAGTTTGCACAATCAAAGGGTGTGGGTGTGGGTGTAGAACAATACATAGCAACAAAATACTCACACCCGCACACACTCGATCATCGTTAATTGTGCCAAGACTTCATCTAACTTATATAGAATCAATCATAATTATTGATGTGTTTTTCAATTTCGGACTATCTGGTCGTAACTGATGAGTTGGAAGTCGTTCGTTATTATTTCTGTCTAAATTATATTCATTTTTCTAGGAGTTACAAGGGGTAGATAATTCTTTTATGTACGTATCACACGGGTGAAATCTCACCAAACTACTGTCATAAGACACCACTTTTATTATTTTGTTTCCCACCCAGGTGAATCAATCCGATACCGAATCCCATCGGATTCTATGGGGTCCTACCATCCGACGAAATCCCGTTGGATTCCTGGTTGAGGAATCAATGCCGGATCCGACAGTCGCATTTCCAATCATATCCGATAGTTTCCTTGCGCCTTCCGAAGAGCTCCGTCGGATTCCAATAGGAACCGATCGGAACTCATCGGATCCTAGGCTAGGATTCATTTTCCTGGGCATTATTATTTTTTCAATCAACATTTAAATGATTAAAAACTAGATAGATTCTTCTACAATATTGATACGATAGCAACATTGGGAATCGATACATTCAATGACGGCGTTTCCAAAATAAAACAGCTATGGTTTTTTTAAATTAAAATTCGAATGAGCAAAGTATTTTCGAAAAATCTCAGTCAAATAGTTTTTCATGTGACATTTTCTTTTTAAAGTAATTTTGAGTCTTAAAATGTTCAACGAAAAATGAATATACTATTCTTGCAATTTTCTATTTTGAGAACCCACTGGTTTACAACAACATACTAATGGATTTGCTTGGAAATCAAAAATATTGAAAACGATCTGATCATTGACTATGTTGCTTTCAAGAACAATTTCATTACAACAACCATGACTATTTATCAGGAAGCTATGGAGTATAATCTTTTACAATTGAATTTAGTCCTACTGAGATCCACTCATAGTTATAGCACGAAAACGAGCAGTTTTCAAAAATTCTATACGTTTTCTCGTTTGTTATTTTTCTTTCTTATTGGCTCATTAGTTTGAAATGAAAAAAAAGTAATTTACATATCTATTTCAAACTATTGAGTTCTTCATTCCTTTTAACAAGAATAAAAACTCGACAAACATTAATAAAAGCAATTTCAAGATTTTCTTTTCGTGTAATCATGTTGATAAATTTGGTGACGACAAAACAATATCATTTTTTATTGTAATTTCTTTCAAATCATCAATTAATTTTTGTGCCATCCGTTTAGAAATATAATGATGATCTCGTAAGTGATATTGTAATGTATTGAATGGAACTAAACGACGTCGACATGGTATATTTTCTCCTCTTTGTTGATTATATCCTAGTACATCAATTCGTCCGTTACTATAAGGACATAGGACGCTATAATTAAGATCAACTACAGTTTCATTTCCATCAAATAATTTTGTTATTCTAGGATCTTGTTTATCAGCAATGGCTTGTACCAAACTTAGAGCACAAGCAGCTTTTAATCTATATTTTCTGATGAAATGGCCATACAATACTGTTTCATGATTTTTTTCATGTTCACAAAGTTTAATAGAATGATTTGTTTGAGTAAGACCAAATGCTTCATCAAATGTTAATGGACATTTACCATAACTGTTTGTGCATAGTCTCCGTTCACGTTTCTTTTGTTCTTTGTTTACATTTTGATCCTGAAAGTAACATAATGAAATTAAAATATCATGCAGGATTCATTTCATATAATATTTGACTGAAAAATAAGGTGTTCTATGTTGAAACTATAGGGGTTTGCTACAAGACGACGTTTATTGATGAAAATATCTTAATTCAAAAACTGGCATTATCAACTATTCATAGACGATATTGTCTTTACCTTAAGAGATTTCGTTGTTGTACTAAAAAACACAGGAAGATTCAATCGGTTTTAAATATTTTTCTAATAGAAAAGAAACTTACTCAAATGAAGTAGCATCCATAGCATCATCATCGATCTGCA
The DNA here is from genome assembly GCA_900239745.1 of Rotaria magnacalcarata. NCBI lineage: Eukaryota > Metazoa > Rotifera > Eurotatoria > Philodinida > Philodinidae > Rotaria > Rotaria magnacalcarata. The sequence goes on along the minus strand of OENM01002091.1, from coordinate 16,391 downwards.
TTGAATATCTATCATCTTGAACGAATCATGATTGTCTTTTTAAGCTAAAGAAAATTTAACTAACTTTTCGAGATTCCAAATTCTTCTACTACATCTAAATACATTTAAAAAAAGATATATTTTGAATGCCTCTCATATCCACCATTTTAATTCATATTAGGTCAAAAGCAACAACTCGTAAAATAACTAGGCACCGACTAAGATCAAATTTACTTGAAAGCGCAATATTTTAGTCGATTTCGATGATCATTAGATTTACAACTATGGGCACTGGCACATAAAAAATACAGTAATTAGAACAATTAAAACTTAGCTTATTAACTACAACTAATTTTACTAAGAACTCTTTTTAGTATCAATATGAGTTCAGATGGCGATCAGTTATTTCGAATCGCTTTTTTGTTAGACATCGATATCTATTGTTCGATCGAAACAAACAAGAGTAAATACAATGAAAAGAGAAAAATATTTTAGAGATTTTATTTTACCATTTGAATTCATGTTTTCCTTATTACATTGGCAAACACAGAAACAATATTTACTTTCTGATAATGCTGGTTCGACTTTCATCGTGATTTCTTCCATAATAAAAACAGAAACAAAAAGCAGCAAACAGCAATGAAAGAAATGATTCTGTAATTTAGTTTTTACCTGAACGACTGAATGGTATTGCTTGATTAATTCTGTCGAGATGATTTTGTAGTTCGTCAATTGAACTAGTGGGCACATCAAGAATTTGTTTTGCTTGTTCAATTAAGTATTGTTCGCGTCCAATAATTAATAATTTTTCTTCAACAATTAGTTTCAACCCATTTATTGCTGTATTTGATTCATTACGAAGATTATCTAATTGTCGTTTATTTTGTTTTTTTATTTCAACGTGTTCATTCAAATGATTTAAACAAAAAAAGGACGTAAACAGCAGTGACATTCATATAAATCTTTGATATCTTCATCACATGTCATAACATCACATGATCCTATTTCGGACGTGTCAGAAAAGCAAAACACAAAAATCAAGAAATAAGAATATTTATATCTTCAGTGTTCGTGGAGGTATGATGGATGGTTATCACTATGGACGAAATGATGTTTGACATCACATTGATTGACTGACTAACAAGCAAGCAAGCACATACATAGAATTATTCTATTGGTTCACAAGATAGAGAAACAGAAAAAAAACTAATAATAATAATCCAGGACATAATGTTATTGACCTTTGTTTTATCGAATGACATAGTTCGACTGCTAATAGTAGTCAATAGGAACGACTGATTCATCGTATGATTTTCGTCAAGAAATGGCATGAGCATCGTCGATGTTCAGAATATTTTGGTTGAAATGAATTCTGTAGGTGTTATTCGAACAGCAATCGTGATCGCTGGGAAGAAGTTCTGTATCTTCTCGAACTGTGTTGTTTATCTTACTACCTATATTCGTACTCAAACCCACAATTTCTCCTTCATTTACAGATGATCGTTTGTTCGCAACTGAGTAAATGAATTTCCCTTGAAAATTTAAATAAATCAAGGCGAAGCCAACTCGTTTTCTTCTAATGATTTAAACGACGATTACAATGAGATTTCATTTTTTTCAAATATGCTCGAAATACTACAGAAAATTATTGTTTAATAAGTTTCAAGAATTAATTAAAACGGAAAATAAAAAGAAAACAGAAGTTAGTTCAGATTGAATCAAATCAATTACAATATTATATTGACTTTTCCTTTTTATTTTCGTGTTTTAAACTGTATTGATTTTAGCGTAAGTTTTTTAATTCAGCTTAGTAATTCTGGAAAATTCTTATTATTTCAATTATATAAAAAATGTCGGTTACCTCAGAAGTTCATCTACGTATCTGTTTTGCTATGCATTCCGTCGATAAATTCATTTTCTTTAATAATGCATATTGTTGACTGAGAAATAGCGTAGCGATGAATATAATTTATTTTGTCAGATTCACGATGATGCGGATAAAATTGAATATCTTCACTCGATTTTTATTTTATTCACAAGAGAAATATGATTCGTTTAAAAGAAAAAGTAACTTCTTGAAATCCATCTAAAGGAACTTATGTGGTTAAAACGGAGTGAAGATATTCGAATTGTTCTCTGTTTCAACGTATTGCTATGAGCTACTTTCAGTTTATTCTTGACGATACGTTATTCTCTTTTGTCTTTTTGTTCTCTAACAAGATCGTTGTTTTTCTGTTGTAAGTAGATTGAACAGACAACTATATATGTTCTTGTATATCAAAACACTTTGCCTTCTGATTTATATAGGCAAATTCTTAGCTAAAAAAAAAGTAAATTATATATTTAAGTCAAATGAAACGACAACAGAGCTATGTTGATTTTTACTATGTCGAGAAAACGAAATCTCAAGGTAAATTATTCCTATCAAAATCAACATGTCACTCATGTCAAAACCGACATTTCAACGTTATTATACTGATATTATCGTGCCGAATAAACATCGAATTGAGTTTTTTTGTTTAGCAAATCAAAATAATTTTTTCCTCTAATTTTTCGCTTGCCGGTATTGAAATATTTTAAAATATTCTATGAAAATCATCATGAATCTATACTATTTTTACCCACCGTCAATGAATGCACTACTATCGAACATCTGCTCATCAACAATTCTCTCGTACTTTATGATGAACTCAATGCTATTTTAACATATGTTCCTCAACTTCGTCATATTTTATGTCATTCTTTAAATGGATATGTGAACGTAAAAACAATGCCAGTTTCAGTCAATAGTTTAACTCATGTTTCGTTCAGTTTGCAATATGTCGATTTTGATCTATTTGAATCGTTGATCAAGAATTGCTGTTATCAAATTCAATTATTACGTATGTCTACAGTCAATAATAGGAAATATTTGAACGCTAACATATAACAAACATTGATTTTAACTCTATGCCTCGTTTGCGTATCTTTGATTTTCAGTATAAACATTATGTAAGTATCATGAACTGATTGATCAATTTAATTCTTCATTTTGGTCCGAACGACTGTGGTCCTTTTCACATCAATACTATCAGCAAGGGTATATGGAAGCTGCGATCTTCTATTCCATCCAGTCATACACTTATAGAACTAGCAATTTCTTGATATGAGTTAGCAATGGGTTTTTCTTTCTCTTTCAGACGAAAGTTTTATACTATCCTCAATCGGTTGCCCACACTGACTATAGACTGGGGTGGGTTTGACTTGCATCATCTCCTTGAGCTATTACGTCTTGCACCCAATATTCAAACATTCAAATTTCATTCTGTATATGTAAAAGAAAGAAATACAGAGCCAACAAAAAAAGAATCTTTTCAATTCGTATTAAATGGAAACAATATTACAAGTTTTTGTATGTCTTATACATGTTCATTAGCAGAGGTTGAACTATTTATTGTTTTGTGTCCTCGACTACAAAATATGATGTTGACTCTGCTATAAAATTACTATTGATGAATACGCGTCTTTCATTGTTATTGTGTTTTTTTGATGGAACTTAACAAATGCGCAAAATATTGAAAACCGTGATCTTGAAGATGTGGATAATGTAAGTGCCGGTTTAGAAGATCGTACTGGCGCTCATACCCAGCAGCACTATTGTCTTTAACGTATGTATGAAGCATATTATACGTAAGAAAAAGAACCGAAATTTTTTCGCACAATTGAAGTCGTGCATAGTAAATATGAAGAATTTAGCAATTTTCTACTAATGTATCAGAATCAAGTTGATATTTTGTAACACAAGGTCATCGAATATTTAAAAATTATCGCTGCACAATATATCAATATGTTTCAGTCAGAATAGCTTGGTTAGAGACACGTAAAATTCCTGCTTGTAGGGCACAACTACCCGCTTCTGTATGAGTAGATGAAGAGATTTTGTATCTACTTGAAAAATTACTCCCACAATTAACTGGTTCTGATGAGATAGTGTTGCATTACAAACACAAGCAAACTATCGAACGTTGTGAATCTTATATTTTACTCTGAATAAAAATTTATTTATCTGTGTGTTTTTCTGATTTGTTTGGATTACTCTTGTTGAAGATTTATCCCAAGTAGGAATTGTCAACTTTCACGTTTCATGGTATTCACTGGAGAATGTGAGTGTCTGGCTCTTGGGATCCTCTTTCATCCATACTCACACCTGTTATATAGTATTGGTATATTAGTAATGAGATTTCAAAGTATAAAAATGAGTATGGTTGGCTACAAATTGTGGCTTTGATTTGCTCAAGATGCAAAATTTATAAGTTCCTCATAATAAAAATAAAATTATAGTTTGAAAATAATATTTTTCTTCAATTCATTCTAACTCGTCATTAGATAAGTAATTTAAAAAAATTGCGAACGATATCATTCATACAACGAGCGATGAAACAAGCCTATTAGATCCTTTCATTTTGCCGTACTTTTTTCTTCGATAAGGATTGATTTCTCTGAGATTAAATAAAATTGTGAAGAAAGCATCGGAGCAATGTCACATTTTTTAATTATTGAAAGATCAACTCGTATCTTTCAGTTTTGTCGAATGCGAAAAAGATTAGCTATGCAGCGGATATAAAAAACAAATGGGTACTGTTGCTGTTAGATTTTATCGTAACACAAACGATGTTTTCAAAGGTAATTTGCTGTTTCATATTCGTTCTTTGCAGGTAAATCTGAGGCATATTCTTTTTTTTATTCATCTAACTTTGAAAAATCTGTCTTTTAAAGTATCATAAGTTTGATTTTTGTTTATGTTACCTTGCTATTCTCTTTATTTAGTATGTCAATAGTACGAATCAAGGCGCAACCATGCGGCTTGCCATGTGTGAACGGCAATTGCGAAATAGAGGCTGATTCCCTTATTCAATTTTGTAATTGTTCAGCTGGCTTTACCGGAGATCTCTGTGATGCACGAGGTAGTATCATTATTCAAGTATCAAACGCAGCATTAGCTATAAATTTCTCTAAAACTTTCAGATACCACATCCGCACCAACAACAACAACAACAACAATTATACTTGGTAACCCATGCCTAACAAACCCTTGCCAAAATGGAGGATTATGTTTTAATGTACCTGGTGGTGGTTTCCGTTGCCGATGTGCTCCTGGTCATGCAGGAATTTTGTGTGAGAGTTATTGTACNTTTTTTTAAAGTAAAATTCATAATCACGATCACGAAAATTTCTATGTGATTATAACAGACAAGAAAACTTTCAGATCATTCGGTTGCGATATCTACTCAACGTATTTTATTCAGTATAGTGTACTACGTTATTCAAATTTTTGATCGCGAGCAGGGAATAAGTTGGTTCTTAATCACGATCACGAAAAATACTCGCAATCACGCAGTACACTAGTGGGAATTCAGGTAATGCATTCTAAAGAATAATATGTGATTATCTCATAGAGTACTCTTTGCTTTTCTATTAACTACTTAAAGCTGGCACGGGAACAGGAAGTTATTCAGGTTGTACTCTCCCACCCACGTATTATACAGGACCCAGTCTTTAATTAACTCATTTTTTGCTTATTGCGAACTTTAATTAGTGTTTCTCCATGAAAATATGCCAGATTCTTAGCATTTTAAACTGGAAATATAAGGATAATGTGTTCACAATTATAATGACACCTTTAAAATCATAAAAATCGCCTTAATATTCTGGAAAAGCTTTTAAATTAAATATCAGGAAACAATGTGACTCTTAATAAAATTAACAATAACTTTCAAACAGCTGAAAGTAATCAGAATTGAATTCAAATAACACAAATCACATCATTATTGTTGATTATAATGATGTGATTTGTTACAAAATATTTTCTTGATTTAAAACACTATAGTCCTATGATGAATTACTTTTCTTTGTAAATTTAAGTTGCTTCAAGACGAAATGAATGTCTGTCAAATCCTTGATACGCAATTATTCATTATACTATTGTAAATAAATATATGTGTATTATGGAAACAGTTTTCAATGTCAATGTGCACCACAATATACTAGATTCCTGTGAACTTTTATTTGCAACAACAGCCACACCTAATCTCTCTGATATGATAAAAGTCGGGGATTAACCATCGTAAATCGCTATTGCTTTTTCCCGGCAAACCGTAGCTAACCGGTATTGTTGGAACCTATGTCGCGTCAATATATATATTTTAAATTAATTAATAATCCTTGAATTAACCTAATTTATTTCATTTAAAACAATGCAAGCAAACGAAAAAAATCGTATATAAAAGATAAACTTAACACGCTAAAAATTGAATCTAAAAAATGAAATAGAAAAAGTAAAATTCAAAAATGTAACAGACAAAATTTGACCTGAGCTTTTTTTAAGAGTAATTTAGAGATAAAATTTAAAATAATCTGAGAATTAAGTATAAAAGATTAATCTAAAAAAGGAATGAATATTAAAATATTAATGAAACAAAGAAAGAAATATTGAAAAATTAATTCTATATAAGACGAGATGATGTGTAAAAATAATTAGTTCTAAATTATAGTGACTATTATTTCGAATACCATGAGTTATAGATATGTTATAAATTTTCGTTTCTTTTATAATCATTGTAAATACTACGGCATAAGCGATCACTTAGTATTTCATACTGTGCCAATGTAACATGTTTGAATGGTGGAAAATGTTTTTAAGACGAAAGAGGACTTCAATGTGGATGTTCAAAACTATGCATTGACAAACGTTGTGAATTGAGTAAATAAATATTCTTTTATCACTGTTATTTTGTTATTCTTAAGTATGCTTTTATTTCTTTTGAAAAATTTAGTCAATCGACCTTCTACATGCAATCCAAAGTCATATAATGCTGATGGTCAATGCATATCGACAAGAAATAGTTATAAAATTTTATGTAAAAATGATCGAACTGGTATGTTTTGTGAACAAATGGTAATGGCAAAAAAATTACCGTCAGTATCCATTGGATTTTCAATCAGATACAACTTGTGTTTATGAAGGAATTTTGTCAAAATGTCTTGTATTATAAGTATGAGCAGCTTTTTTATTTTAATATTGAATTCAAATGAAATTTTCTATTTCTAGAAGTGCTTGTTAATTGTCGTTTGATCGAAGATTGCACACGTTTTGTGTTATTTGTCTATTTTTACTTATATGATCTAGAGTTATAATTTTTTTGTGTTTTCTTTCTTCTGAATTATCTTCTTATATAAAAATAGACAAATATTCTAATGTAGCAAATAGAATTTGTTTAGATATATTTTTTAGTTTTCTAATATTTATTATACATATATATCTCGCTTGTTTTGCATTCTGCTATGCATATATATGTATACCAATCTTTTGCCACATGAATTATTTTTCAGTATATTTGTATAGAAAGTATACCAATGGGAACAATTCACCATAGAAAATGAGTTAGAATGAAAAATGTTGCGGTTTGGATGTAGATGAGATTCTCCTCTTTCCCTTCATTCATATAATCACACCTAAACATCCACGCACCCACACACACAAATCGTTAACATAGTGTTGATAATCTTCGAAAAATAAATAAATAGAATATTTTGCTGTATTTCAAATAAGAATTACTATTAGTCCGAAATTCATGTTAAAAACATTCCGGTAGTTAGATTTATTGTTGCCACGCCCTTCTTCGACTTTTCCACTATTTATTATTCTGGCAAACAGAATGAAAGAAAAGCGAACTAACAATGGAACCTGTTGTATTGTTAATCGACTTGACTGTTGACTGAGCATGTTCATGTCAAATTATCACTCTCACCGCCAAACTAACAAATTTTAAATATTACGTCCCCATAGCAGTCTGGGCCAAGATAATCGATTTTTAAGATATTCACAGTTTTGGTCTTTGAACATAATGTGAAAACGATTCACATCCAATGTTTTACAAAATCATCAGGTTTTTGAGAGAGTATATTTTTAAAATTTGGTTGAAATTTATAGATGATATTAGAATCACACTAGATCTACCTTCTTCTGCAAGTTTACTAATACAAAAGTGAAAGAAAATCCGGCAATTTCCTATAATAATTTATAGATTATCAGTACTGCTGATTTTATTTCATACGAGAACAATAGAATACTACAAATGAAGATGAAGGTCTTCACACAAATGATAATAGCAAAGGGTCTTCTTGCATCGAGCACATATTAGGAGAGTTCGCTCTTCACAGTTAATAGTCGAGCAATGAAGGTCATAAAATTTAAAGCAAACATCCTTGAGTTTGTCAATTTTGCTAATTGTTTCGTTGATTATTTTAGCTTGTGCAAATCCAGACTTAATAAGATTTTGAAACTGTGGAGCAGATAGCTGGTTGTGAGTAACAGAATGCACATTTATAAAATATTGGCGATCGGTCATGGTCATTTTTGTTCGATTAATATGAGTATAGTGCTCTATTTTCTTATGAAAGAACCTCCATGAATGAAACAAAGACATTTGATTCTTCAAGAAAAAGAAGGAATTTTCTACCAATCAGAGGACGTAGAATTTCATTTAAGAAGATGCGATGTTTTTCATCGCTACTTTTTCCAGATTTTGAAGCTTGTACTACGACATTTGGTGGCACAATTAAATCTCTTTGCACTCTCTTACCAAATTCCTTTTCCTTTTCTTGTAGAATCAGTAAGAATTTGTCTAATAATTGACTAACAGCTGATGTTATAGACTGTACTGTATAAGAGTGTGTTACGTTATTTTTCTTTTTAACAGCTACTTTTGTTGTTCTTTCACCCATGAATGACAGAGTTCTTGGAGAAATGTATTCTTGTTGAAATGAACAATGATCACTGGTCAATATTTGTTCAGGAGAATAATTCGAAATCAAAGATTTTTGATTTTTGACCCAGTTTCGGGCATCTTAAAAAACGAGAGTTTTTATATTAATACAACTATACTAGAATTTCGAATAAGTTTAAATACCTTCCAAGCTGCAAACCTTTTCTGGTTGAGGAAACTCGAGTAATAAGTTTATTGTATCTTCTGGATGAAATTCTATTTTCTTTCTTGAACATTGTAAGAAAAGATTCACTGACTTTAAAATTATCCCCATTTAATTCAATTGCTTTTTGATATGCAAAACGTTCTAAATCAGTATCATGAATAGCTTCTTTTTCAACAGCTCTTTTGACATAAAATTCATCCCACATAAATTGCTTAATCTTTTCGAGCTTTTCAAATATTGTGCCATTATTTCTAATGTATTCTCGAAATGTTGAAATATAAATGGGATATTTGACTTTTTGAAATTTATGTATAATTGTGCTAAATTTATAATTTGGATGCTGATCAACCCATTCAATTATCTCTTCCATTTCTTCCAAAGTAAAATGATTGTGAATATTTCGTCGTTGGTTTTCATTCAAATCATCAGTGTCATCGATAGTTTCTTCTTCGTCAGTTGTTTCATCATATTCATCACCAAAGTCGAGAGTTTGATACACATCGAGTACACTAAAGTGACTATCTTTAAATGACTTTAAAACTTCAAATAATTGTTCTGACGCAGCAATTTCATCAGCACTTGTTCCTGAATTTTCATCGGAAAACTCTCTTTCCGTTAGATAAAGAAGATGACTCATGATGTTAACTAAAGTCATTTATTTATTTTCGATCAAATGAATCTCTCTTAAATGATCGTCATGATATAGAATAAAAGAGAATGTTACTTTAAACGCATACTTGATTGTGATTTCGTATCACCAATCACAAAGAAACAACTTACAGAGACCGTGCACATATTATTCGTTAGTTTTTCTCGACTTTTGCAGTGCTTTCACTCTTTATTGTCATTGAGATCGTCATAACTACCCTAGGTCTTATTAATAGTAATCATTCGGATCCGTCTCCTAGTGAAACTACTCGTCAAGCGAGTAGGACCTGCCAGCATGAGTACACAAAAGACTCGTTGGAGTACTCGTGAGATTTTTGTGTATCTTTAATGTTCGTGTACTCAAGTGAGTACTCGCATACCCAGGTGAAAGAAAACGGCCCGTAAACGGCCTGAAACGGTATAAAAACGATGTAAAACGTTAAAAAACGGCGCCGTTTTCCGTCAGCTCGGAAAACCAAGAGAATAGTGTTAAAAACGATGGCCCTTTTCTAGCAAAAAACACGGCCCGTAAAACGAGCTGACGGATTACGGCGAAATAGGGTGAAAATTAATGCCGTTTTATGTCGTTTTATAGCCGCTTCAGGCCGTTTCCGATGGCCTTTCAGACGGCAGGATGATCCTCCTGGGTACGTTACCTTTCTGAAATTCACTCGTATACGATAGTCTGAGTACTCAAAGTAGTACTCGCTGCTGTGTTTCGACAAAACACCAATGCACTAACATGTAAAAAGTTAAATTACATTGTATAAAAACAAAACGTGATGAAATTAATTAAAAAAAATTTCGTGGATATTTTCATTATATACTTCGGTTTTAATAGATGATTCATTTTTGTCCATACAGCGATTGGATATATCAAAGCAGCTATATTTCACTTTGTAAACAGAAAGACACACAGACAGACACTTATCATTTTCAACTGCTCGTTTTTCGAATAAAACTACGTACCTATTTTCAATGTAACAATAATTTGATAACTTTTAATTTCTAAATTTCAGATTAAATTTTTTCAGTTTAGTTAAGGTTTTTCTGGTTTCTAATTAGCATCAATGATTCATGTCATGAAGTTTCTTTCTTTTTGTATAAGGATCGCTTTAACATAAATTTGTTTTCATACACGAATCGAATCAAAAATTCATTCAATAGTTTTTAAATTAATTGTTCGTGCTACTGAGTATACTGTATCGTAACAAATTTTAGGATTCTTTTTTCTGTAGTTTTTTGTATCTGTGAATTCATAGTGATCAAATACCTTTTTCGAAAACATTGAGAATTCATTTGTCTTCAATAATATTTTATTATCTTCAATATGTGTGTTAAGTGTTGTTTTTTGAAACATAATATTTATTTGTGTAATTTATAGGCAATAAAATAATGAAGTACCTTGTAAAAAAATACGCAGAATAATAAACGGAAAAAACGTTTTTCATAGGGTATTTAACAAAAAAGGGTTTATGAAAATGCAACGTGTCATAAACCCTTTTTTTAACAGTGTATCTTAGTATTATAAATTATTTCATTGCACTAATATACTATTGTTGATAGGTTAACGAAATAGAATTCATTTAGTATTAATATATACCGAACAAAGTATAGATGAATGAGTAAATCTTGTAAAAAGCTACCAGAGTACTCGGAAGATACGTTGGTAGTACTCATAGAAAACTCAGTTTTATTAGGCGAGTACTCAGTAGTCGTACTCAACCAGTCAAAATCTAGCTCGAGTACTACTGATGAGTACTCGTGACATTTTCTAGCGTGAGTACTTTTTGAGTAATACCCTATGAGTACCTTCACTAGTCATTCCTTCTTCCTAATGACAAAATATATGAGCAATCCCATAAATCATAAAGTCATGCATTAATACATTTAATCCTTAGATATCTCATATACATGTCATATTTAACATGTAATAAGCATATCTTTTTCGAGTTTGGTATTAGTAAACTTGCAGAAGAACCTTGATGTAATGTGATTCTAATATCATCTATAAATTTCAAAAATATACTCTCTCAAAACCCTGATGATTTTGTAAAGCATTGGATCTGAATCGTTTTCATATTATGTTCACAAACCACAACTGTGAATATCTTAAAAATCGATTATCTTGGTCCTGGCTTCCTTTGGAGACGGAAAATTTAAAATTTGTTAGTTTGGCGGTGAGAGTGATCATTTGACATGAACATGCTCGATGAACTCGGTTACCAATACAAGAAGGTACATTGTTAGATAATGATGTTTGTCATTTCTCATCACATACCATGTGGTGCTGTAAGTCCTAGATAGTGGTCGTTGTCATTTCTGATGACATACCATGTGATGCTGAGAGTACTAAATAGTGCTCGTTGTGGGCCGCCATGAGATAGCGTGTGATTGAACAGAGGATGCGAGTTATAATTAATTTTTCGTTTTAGTTATTTGTACTATATATTCAATTTTATTTCCTCTGGTGTTTAGAATACGTCCGTTATGATCCTGAACAATCAATGCAAAATAACGATAGATAACTATTGCAGTATATGTTATTTGTTTTCATTTTCGTTTTAGCTGGTTCAGGTAGGAATGAAAGAAATTGCAATTATTTTCTTTTCGTTTCCTCTAGTTTAACATAAAAATCTATATATTTAATTTTGGTTTCTTCTCTTTTTTAGAATGTGTTGGTGTCAAGCATGAGCAATCATAATCTTTAATGGGTACAGGTAAGTGTTCTACTTAGCAATTCTTTGTTTTCATGCATGGGTACAGGTCGGAGTTATTCAAAGTACAATTATTCAACTTTCCTCTATCTAACAGGAAGTAATTACATATTCATGTTTTGTTCTTCTCTTGTGTAGAATATTTTCACGTCGAACATCGATCATGAGCACTTACAAATGAAAAATATTTAGACGTAAACCTTCAAATAATAATATTTTACTTTCTTTTCTTTTCAGATGTTCAAGTTGGAATTATACTCATAAGAATAATTTTAGTTTCGGTTTTCTAACATTATTTAATTACATATTCATGTTTTGTTCTTCTCTTGTTTGGAATTTGTTCGTTTTGATCGTCAATATTCGACCTAAAATAATTGGAAGTAAGTATATAAATAAATGATATTTTACTTTTCTTTTTCTTTGCAGGGGTCGCACGCTGAAATTCACATTACAGTCAATTTTATATTCGTTTAGTTCACATAGATAAAGTAAATGTTTATATTTTTGTGTTCTCATTTTGTTTAGAATGTCTTCACATCGATCATGAACAGAGTCATAGTCGAAATTATTTAGAAGTAAATATTCAAATCAGCAACATTTGTTTTTCTTTTCATTGCAGGGGTGCAAGTTGCAATTGTACAAACCACAATTATTTCCTTATTCATCTTTTCTAATTTATCGTAAAAATCTGGATATTTTAATTTTGTTTCTTCTCTTATTTAGAATGTGTTGGTATCAATCGTGAACAATCAAATAATCTAAAATAACTATAACCATGTATCAAATATTTTCTTTTCGTTTCAGGAGTGCAAGTTTGAAGTATTCGAAGTGCAATCATTTTATTTTATTTCCCCTTTACCTAGCTTGCATAAACAATATGTTCATTTTTTCTTCTCTTCTCTTGTTTAGAATGTGTTGATAGCAATCATGAACAATCGAATAACCTATAGTAACTTTCGTTAAATATTCAATATTTTCTTTTCGTTTCAGTGATGCAAGTTACAATTGGACAAATTACAATTCATTTTTAGATATTGAATTTTTGTTTCTTCTCTTATTTAGAATATTTGTTCACATCTATCAACAGCAATAATATTACTTTTGTTTTCTTGTTTGGCTTGTGCAATGGTGAATTGAAAGATAAATTTATTATTATATGAAATCTTTTTATAGATTTGCTTCTTTCCTTTCTGTTCTAGATATTCTATTATGGTGGTTGAAGTGGTTCACAAATGGTTACGAATTAAACTGTATAAGGAGCTATAAGTAATATTTAAAATAAACAGTATATTTTCTTTTTCGTTTCAGAGGTGCAACTTACAATTATCTAGTCATGTTTTCTATCTAACATAAATAAACGATGTATTCATTTTTTCTCTCTTTTCGTTTTTACACTGTATTCGCGTATCGATCAATAACAATAAGTAAGTATTCAATATCTTTTCTTTTTCATTTCAGTAATGCAATTTGGAATTCTACAAATGACAAGGTTTTTTGTTTTCTTTTTATCTAATTTAAATAGACTCTATATTCATTTAGTTTTCTATTCTGTTGTTTAGAATGTGTGTTTACATCGATCAACAGCAATAATGTTATTAGTTTTCAAATAGTAAATATATTCCAAATTTATTATTACATCAAATCTTTGTATACCAAGATTTATTTATTTCCCTTTTTTCCGTTCTAGATCTTCTACATTTCTTTTCTTGAACGGTTGACAAAAGGTCAAGAATCAAACTGTACAAGTATAAGTAATTTTTAAAATAAGCAATATACTTTTCTTTTTCGTTTCAGAGGTGCAACTTACAATTATCTAATCATGTTTTGTATCTAACTTAAATAAACTCTATATTCATTTAGTTTTCTTTTCTCTTGTTTAGAATGTGTGTTTAGATCGATCAACAGCAATAATGTTATATTCATTTGATTTACTTGTATCTGTTTTTTTTCGTTCTAGATCTTCTATTATGTTGACATCATGCTTCTGTATAACATAATTATTCGATCTTCTTTTTCGCTTCAGACGTACAACTTACAATTTTCTATTATTATCTGTTTTTTTGTATCTAATATAAATAAACTACATATTTCTTCTCTTGTTTATAATGTTATTCATATATATTAATCAATAAAAATTTACTTTTTACTTTTTAGATATTAAATAATGTTTTAGAATACTTATTTAATTATATCATCAGACGAGAGAGGTTCGTATTATCTTACTTGTTCTATATGATAGCCTGTCAGAGCGGCTTCGTTGCCTGANGGTCCCGGACGTCGTACGGACGGGATACCTACGTTCATTGCCCTACCAGTCCGGCGTGGTCCGCTCTATGCGTATCCGTATCTGGATACACGACAGGTCTTTCTGGTCGCGCGCGCGCGTACGCGTACGCGCGAATAGTAAATAATCAATAGTTATCAAAGCAATTTATTTGAGTAAATACTAGAAGAAGAAAAACAACAACCAATGAACTATTTTACTGTTTCTTACGAATCTTTTCAAATGTTTCTCTATATTCTACGAGATGCGGATGAGTTGCAGGTAACTTTTCTTGCCCAATTTCAACTGCTTGTTCAACATATTTTATTGCCATACTATATTTTTGAGTCGAGAAATATAATTTCGACATATTGTGATATATTACAGCTAAATCAGGATGAGGTTTTACGAGTTTTTCTTCACGTATTTTTAATCCTTTTTCATAATATGTTAATGCTGTTGTATAATCTTTCATTTCACGATAAGTTTCACCTAAATTCATATATGTTGTTGCACAATCAAGTGGATTACATTTTACATTCTCTTGAATATTTAACGCCTTTTGATGAAATGCCAGTGCTCTTTCATAATCACCCATTAGTCGATGAACATCACCTATATTACTGTAATTGAATCCGAGATTCGGATGCTTTTCTGGTAGAGTTATTCTATTTATTTCGAGACATTTTTCAAAGTAACTCAGTGCATTTGAGTAATCTTTCAAGCCCCTATACACTCTTCCGAACTGACTATATGTTGCTGCGAAATATGGATGATTTTTCGCCAGAGACATTTCCCAGATTTTAATTGCTTTTTCGTAATATTCCAGTGCTTTCGAATATTCACCCATGTTGTTATACACTCGACCGATGTTGTTGTAGGAAATAGCCAAATCGGGATGAGTCGGAGTCAGAGCTTTTTTCGTTATTTCGAGATCTTTTTCGTAATAGTCTAGTGCTTTCGAATATTCACCCATGTTGTTATACACTAGACCGATATTACCATAAGTATCAGCCAATGAAACATCATCTTCTGAAAGAGTTTTCCGCTTGATTTCGAGTGATTTTTCGTAGAATTTAACTGCTTCTTGGTATTCTCCTTGATCGACTTTCAACCATCCAAGCATATTATAAACTTTAGCTCTCTCTCTATCATCAGAAGCACCCTTAAGTAGTTCATCGTAGAGTTCCTCAGCTTGATCGAAATGGCCCACTTTGAGCATTAATTGACCAATTCGATACCATCCTTCACCGTCGATCTCCTCTTTGATGCGATTGGTAAGACCAGCCAGTTGTGGATCACTCTCATCAGTAATAGTCAATTGTACTTCCCAAAGACGACTATTACTAGGCGTCTGTGTAATTTCAACAATACGAAAAACACTGTGCATTGTAAATAGAATTTCTTGTTCTCGTGGAAGAGCACTGTGCTTATCAATCATAGCAAATGGTGTGATTGAATTTGATATTTTACTTGGACCTATTGTCATAATAAACATAACACCCACAATATCTGGGTTTCTCTCTAGGGTACCTTGAACAAATGATGTGGCCACTTTTTGTTTCTTACTAGTCGATAAAAAGTTGTTAAACGAAAGGAGTCCACCTTTTGAATCAAATAGATTCTGAAAGTCAGGTTGACTGAGTCCCTGACCACGATAAACGGTAAAAGCGGTTTGGAAACTTGCCGACTGCTCCTGATGTAATTGTTTCAGTTGCAGATGAAGACTTCGAATGAAAAATCCTAATTTGCACATCGCTTCCATATCAAGCGATCTTAACCCACGATTAAGCATACCATAGAGAAAAATCTCC
>OENM01002090.1:0-21352 GCA_900239745.1 Rotaria magnacalcarata | reverse complement strand
CCCCCCCCCTTAAGTTTTTCTTAGATACATAAATTGTTCGTTTTAACGAACAATAGAGAAATCGCTATTAAAATGTGTTTTCATTTTAGCTTCTCTCATTTTTTTTTGGCTTAAATTTTCCCATGATATTTGATTCTCAGAAAAACCTAAAAATACCAAGTTTAACACAATTTGAAAACAGATTGAAAGGAATTTTCTTTAAATAGCAAATAAACTTTTATTAACCGATTGTGTAGAACAATATTTCAACGGTAACCAAGAACTAATGAATCACTTATACTTAGATCGCTAAACTTTTTTTACAAAGATATATTTTACGATGATTTATTTTGTATCAGTAACACTAAATCTACTTCTTACGGGTACAATATACGCAATTAACTCATGAATCACTCTTTTTGCAGTGATTGCGAATTCTGAGTTATGCGGAATTCACCATACTTGGCACTTTGTCTTTTTCTTTTACTCTCCTCGTCACTCACTCCAATTATTTGTCAGAATTTTTCTCTTCATTATATTTTATTTACCAAACGTGCCATCATAAGAATATATTCCTTCTTATTTTGCATGATTTTTAACTGTGCCCATGCAAAAAAGACGGCTGAAAATACTTCTTTTGGTTCTTGTAAGCATTTTTTGATTAAAAAAATCATCAAACAAAGTTAAATAAAAGCAAACATGATCTCTTTGATTGGACCTCGCAATTTTCTTTTGCTTTTGAATATCCTACAGCTTCTGTAATATTTTTTTTCTATTTATAGTACTAAAGTATGTCTGATGATTTGTTATTGTTTAAATCAAGCGTTCTGGTAGAATATTTTGCTCGAATATAGTTTAATCAAACATCGCTAGATGCGTGCCATTTGCTGTTTTACCTCATTCAATGCGATATTTCATTTTGCATTAGGTCCAAAGTACGATAGCAGTTCTGGAAAATATTATCAAAATACATTAAAATTATGCTAGTCTTGAGTGTGCTTACAGCGGACTGCATAATCAATTTCATAAGATTAACAAAACCGCACCAGTCGCCTCTATCCTTTATAATCGTATGTTGCCTAAACATTCTTTCACTAATCATACATAGTAAGGTGTTATCTATACATTCTAATCGATTAATTTTAATTAAAGTTTATTAGTAATAGCTTTTCGTTTTGTAAACACTAGTCCGACGAATGAGAAGGTTCGATAAAAATCTATTTGAGCAAAATATTTACCATAGTCGTTTTGATTATTTTTATTCGAGACGCGATATCTAATACAAACAAGAAGAAGCCCGTTACAATACGCGATTACTGTGCATACGAGAGAGAAAAACTTTTTTTTTCCCCGTTATATATTATCCAAGCTGTGCGATCAAAAATAAAAACTAGGACACATATACAGTGAGACTCGACACACTCCATATATTTAAATATACATAATAAAAACATCTGTGGACTGATTTCGTTACTCATATCCGACTACAGATATAAACGAACATTGTAGTCATCTGAAAATAGTTTGATTGACAGCATTGAAAACGTGCTATTCAAAATTACATGAGCAATTTTCATGCGAAGACATATGTTTTGTTACTTTGGATATGATAATATTATTAAACCTGGTGTAATCATTGAAATACAGTCAAGTATTAGTTAAAGCCTGTCAAATGATGACAATGATAAGGTAATGATGATGACAATGATAAGGCAACGATGATGCAAAGTATTTATGACAAGCGAGCATTAATAATAATAATAATAATAATATCTTACTCTTGTTTTTCTTTCAATATTAAGTTGAAAATGTGAAATCATTATAATTACTGTTTTGTAGATTTTCTTCTATGTCTAAAATAGTAAGATAAGTAAATAACACGCACAGTCATCACCTTTTGCTTTTTTGATCAGTGTCATTTTTTTCTCTATGTATGTTAGCGTGAGACGAAAACAATCTAAATCAAACGAAACAACAAAAGTAATGAAGAACAACAAAGAAAGAACAGCTATCTATTAGATATTCTTTGTTCGTTTTGAGTTCAGATCAGTACGAATGAAAACCAGCTACTTGGATATGTATTTATTGAAAGGGAGAAAAGGAATGATATGAGAGAAAATAGGTAACTACTTTCTCTTTTCTCTTTCTGACTTCTATTACTAGGAATTCAGTGGCGCGAACGTAGCAGAAGTTTTTACTCTTTCATCAGATGAAGAGACGCACAATTTTGTGTCTATTAGCCAAAAACCTTTTCTTTTCAGTTAACTATTTTGCTTTTTGTTTTCTTTCAATTACAGATCAATGAAACTATTCTAGATTTTCAATAGAATGCTAACTAAATAAACGAATCTTCATAATGATATATATCAATTGCATAATTCTTATATATTTATTAATTTTAATTTGGGCACAATTACCATCATGTAAGTAATACAGAGAGAGAGAGAGAGAGAGAAAAATTCCTTCTTCATGTGTTTTGAGTATGTATTCATTTATTTTTATTATTAAATTGATTCCTCTATATTGTGGTAGTATCACTTTACAATAACACAACTGTCTTTTCTTTTACTCGAATACTCGTGAAACTTAGAGTAATGAAAAATCCTATTATTATTGGTAGTAGTATGTTGTCGCGTTCAGTCGAGTGTACTTAACTCAGATATACATCTGGCCAGTTAATAGATAGATGACGGTTGATTCCTGCCATAATAAATCCAAAATGATAAAAATCAGTTAGCCAAAAACTGATTGTTTTCTGTATAGAAAATATCACCAGATCTAACGAATAATCTCAATACTGAAGTTTTTCTTTTTTGATTCATACAAATAGCTTAGGTTTCGGTAGTAACTCATCGAAGAAATAAATCAATGCTGTTTTATTAGGAAAAAAAATATCTAATTGTTATCAGCGTAATTCTAAAGGATTTTGATGATATCAAATAAATTAATACTATTTAAATGAATAAATTTCGATAAATACTTATGTTTACATGGTTAATTATTGTTTGAAGTTTACTTTTTAATTCCTTCAATTTAATTTTCACCTCGTGCTTCTCCTTTTGAAAACTATGATTTAAATAACCTTTACTAGGACTTATAATTCATTTATTTAATCAACGATTTGTTTTTCGTAATCTGGTATTTCACACCAACAAACTACCTATAAATGACTATTCTATAACAAACTAAAAGTTAATCCGTTCTGTTTTGTTTTTTGTTAAATCTCTTTAGCCAGTACTTCTCTACTACCTGTATACAATCCAACAACTCGTTGTCATCACCTGGTTCTATTTGATCAAAACCTTACATTTGCTCTTTGTTTTCAACGTACACCAGAGAAACCTCATCCACATAACCATAATTCTGCACCGAAATTTTGTTCAACTAATTACCCGCCGGATGGCCATTCAGTTGATTTATTCTCTTTATCTTCATCGACGATCGATAAACTTTTTCAAAGTTTAACTAATCTTTACAATGTAAAAAATTCTTATATAGATCCACCCAAACCAAATTATCTATGGATAGGCTCAAGTAAGTTGTAATGATCAGATTATTTTCAAAATGAAATTTTAGATTTCACACAGACTTTAACAAACAATGAATTTTGGTGCCCAGAGCAATGTCGCGAAAAAACTGAATCACAAAAGTTTTTAATAATTAACATGAATTGTTCATATAATAATGCTAGTAAGCCATGTGTATCAACAAAAAGTCTAGATTGGCCACGTGCTCCATTTGTTTGTTTAACAAATCAAGTAATAAACATAGAAAATCAAATTTCATTAGAACCGATTCAGGTTACACCAATTTATTCAAGTAATCTTTTTCTTTTCTGGAAAAAAGACAAAAACCAAACGGTAGAAAATATTTTAGATGACACCATTGTTTTCTACGATAAAAATTCCTGTTTAATTGCTCGTACAAGTACGCATCAATATACATTTTGTTTTCGACGTCAATCATGTCCGCATGCAAAAAACAGTGCATTTTGCACTGCCCGACATGAGGCAAATCGTATATGTAAACATGAAAAAAACGGTTCAAATCTATTGACAATAGAAAACGATGATGAATATCAACTTGTATCTGATATTATTTCTCGCTATTCAAATGAAACAATACTTAATGAAGATGGTATTCTAACAAATAAACGTAATTCACCTGCGCAATGGATGTGGATTGATGGAATGAAAAGTAAAATAGTGTTTGTAAGGAAAATTTCGAAAGAAAAGTTTTTTTTTTATTCACATAGGCTCTAATAATACTTATCAATGGTATACCGATGATAATGTTGAAGCAACAATTACAGATAAGTATTGGTGTGATAAAATCATGAATTGTTCAGGTGGACGAGGAAATGATTACGTCGCATTGAGTATTAGTTGCCAAGCGAATAGCAATAGCCTACAAGTTTGTCTAGCGTCAAAACGACGATCAGAACCAGCACCATTTGTATGCAAACGAACATTAAGAAAGAACGAAGGCAACGGAACTCGGTTGTAATTCGATTATTAAAATGATAGCTATTTTATTTTTCTAGAAATCATATTGAACTATTCTCTACTTCGAAGTTCGACTCCTGCTACAATAGAATCGACTACTGTAACACCAGTTTATGAAAAAAGTTAATTTTGCTCATTTCTATTTTCATTTCTGATTTTGTTTGATGAATTAGATTTAACATCGATTTACTATGATGAACAGCATTGCTTAACTGTTCAAACACGTTCTTATCTTTATACATTTTGTTTACGCCGACAAAATTGTACAGAGACAAAAGCTTACTGTACAAAATGGAGTCAAGCTCAAAACGATTGTAAAATACTGAAAAATCAAGCAAATTTATTAACGATCGAAAACGATCAAGAAAGATTATTAGTCACAGATATAATTCAAAATTATTCACATGAAACACGTTTAGCATTCAACGGTAGTTCATATCGATTTTATCATTCATCACATTTTGTATGGATTGATGGAGTACTACAAGGTTATTGAAATATAAGAATTTTCAAAAAAGAAAAATCCGTTTTTCCTTCGTCATTTAGCTGATTCTCAAAGATATTTATGGAATAATGGACGTGAACCTATACCAGAACATTTATGGTGTCCGAAAAATGAATGCGATTCAACTCCTCGTGATCGTGTTATGTTAAATTTAATGTGCCATAAAAAGAACTCATTAGTCTGTTTGGGTACACGTCGCGAATGGTATCCAGCACCCTATATTTGTAAACGTGTACGAACCAAAGATCGTAAATATAAATTTTAATTTAAATCTATAAAATTATTGTTTTATTATTTTGAAATAGAATGTCCTTTTTCATTTGATAAACTTCTTTCTATTTCTTCAAGTGAAATGATAATTATAGCAGTAAATCGAACGCTAATATCCATTAAATGTAGACATCCCAAGTATTCTACAGATATAAAACTACAGTATCAATGTGATATTCAAACAAATCAATGGGAATTAATCTATAAAAATGACAAGTTTACTTGTCGTAAGTTTTAAAAAAGAAATATATTTGCAAACAAAAAGAAAATAACAATTTGATTCTAGCTGTTTATGATATTCCTCCAATGATGATATCAAGTAATAAGTCTCAAACAACCGGTGTTACAAGTAAGAAATTTCTATTCCCAATGCGATATACATACCGTACATTACTCTAAGTATTAGCAGAACGTTTTTGAATTCAAGGTTTTTAATGTCTCCACTGTTTTCGTCGTTTTTATCTTGAGATTCTATTATTTTATGCCTGTATTCAATCATTCTCATACTTTGTTTATTGTGCATACTTGTGGTTAACGCTAGAGGAGAAAATAGCAATTTGATGAAAACAATACTGACATAGTAGTAATATAATACTGGTTGTCTGTCTCAAATGTCAAAAGAATTAATAGCGCATGAAATAACAGTAATTACTTTTTCTGTCTTGTCTCTATCATAGCTTCAACTCAAACGATATATTCTGTGCTGAGTACTTCGAGTGCAATAGAAGGTACAGAACGAAAAGACTAATTTTCTATGTTAAATATTCAGAAAAACAAAATTTAGAAAATGATTGTTCACAATCGGAACTGACATCTATAATAAATAATTTACCAACTCAAAATAGTAATATCTATTCGCAAACATTAAAATCCTATTCATCGTCGTATTATGATACAAGATTAACATGTTATTCTAATGATTCAATTCAAATAACCTATCGATGTGATTTATCCAGGAAACAATGGATCTATGTTTATGGCATTACAAATAGTTTTGAGAAGTGTTATTCACCATGTACTGATGATGAACGAAATGCATTATTAAATAAATATTTTGCAGCAAACGAACAATCGAAAATTAGTGTAAAATACATACAACGAAACAAGTCATTGCTTTTATCATGCTTGAATATAATTGAAAACCGATGGAAATCAATTAGATATAGATGTGGTACAATGGCAATAACAACTGCTCAGTGGTTTAAATTACATTCATGTTTTCAATCAACTGCAGTAAACGCAACACAACCAAGTAAGTTTATTTTCAAATTGTTATAGAAAGAAAATATTGAACTTGGAAAATAATCATCTCCATAATATTTACTTTTACATCATCATAATTATCTATGAAATAACATCAAATTTACAAGGATAAATTTATTAAAAACTACGTAGACATCTGAACTAACACTTTGCTAATAAAATAAAGCCAAATGTATAGGAAAACAAAATTTGATATAGCGTAAAAATCTCAAAATGTTATCATACATATAGTTTTGCTATAGAATTTTTCAAGTCATTAATTCAATAGAACTTTGCTGACAAAGGGAAATCAACTTGTTTGCTATATTTTGTATTATTTGTATCTTGTTAGTAATGCTTTATTTTAGCTGTAGTAGTTTCTATGTTGGTAAATCAAATAGTATCTTCATGTCCTCCAGTAGTAGCTCGTAGTAGTCGATGTGAGCAACAATTGGGCGCATATATAATTGATGCCAATGGATGTAAACGAAAAGTATGCCCACCACTAAGTAATTTATGCAATGTAAGTAAAATAAATTTTTGCGGCTTCATTTTGCTTTCTCAATAATTTCCTTTCAGACAATCCGTTGTCCACCGGACCACATATGTCGAGTTATACCATGTCAAGAATGTATTCTAACTGATTATCTTCAGCCTGTTTGTAAACATCTTAGTCGTACGTGATTTTTTGGAATATAGTTTTGTTTGCTTTTTATTTTTTAATCTTAATCAAAATGCTTAATTGACCAATTATCCACTTTTTTTACTATAGCTAACTCATCTAACGGTGATTATTTATTTATTTTTCATAGGAGCTTTAATTTATGTATCTATATGTATATGCTTTTTATTGCTTTAATAATACGACCTTGTGTGGTTGTTCATTTTTTTAAATTTTATCCTCTAAGTAATTTCCATTCGTCCTCTAGAAACTTCACTATGTGAACTTCAAAGACAATTAACTATATTAGATGATCCTGAATCAATTCGCCGTTGGGAACGTGACGCGATAGCTGCCGTTCAACGATATGCTGGTGAACAACTGCTACGATCACCAATAAATTGATTTGTTTGTGACTTTTAACGACACTGAAGTTTTTTTCTTCGTCATACATTGTATCAAATGTGTTTCTTTTTGCTACTAGTGAGTTATGCGTGCATTGTCCTACAGCTAAGAAATGATTTGAATAGAAAATAGTTTATTAAGTTACATAATAACAGAAACAATTATTTATTTTTAAATGTGTATTGTATCAGCGATATTTATATTTATATTTCTTTTCATTTATTTCAACAAAATAAAATAGATTGATAATTTTAGGAAGCCAATTAAACTTTATGATTAATCAGATAATGAATTTTCTCTGTGACTAAATATTTCATTAACATAGAAAACTCTCGTCAGAGATATTGATGAGCGAGAAAAACAACAATAGCATTGCAACATGGTCAACGATTGAAGTTCTATACAAGATATTGAATATGAATTTAAGTAGAGCAAGGGTAGTAGAAAACGTTTATGCAACAAAAAAAACTAGCATCATCGTTCATAGTAATCATAAAAGTTAATTATTCGAAAAGCAGCAAGTTTAATTATAAACGACATTGAAAAACAGTCGTTTCGCTAGTTTTTTTTTTAAATAGATGTCTCCTTTATTTTCTACTTATTTAGGCTAAATGATATAAAAAAAAATAGTAAGCATCAATTTTAAATCAATGAAAGGAAAGTATTTCACACATTGTTCGTTACAGTCGAAATATATACTTTACTACTAGATCAGAATATAAATGGGAAGAATAAACGGTTTTTTCTATTGTTCCGTAAATGATTTAATAAAAACAAATCTTTATTACAGCTCTGTACCATTGTATCTAACATGATTTTATTGTTTTACTTGTTCTAAAAAGACATGGGACGTTAACAAAAATATTTTTTGGATATATTTCTCTAGTGCATGTAGTTTACTTTTTCTTTTATAGTGATCATCAATCCAATGATCAATTATCGAACAGTAGTATTTTGATTGAGAAAGCTCTTCAACGAATTCCTACCTGTATTCCCGATGATGGTGCTCGTCAAAGTGCCCTGCTCCATACTCTTCTACAATGGAGTCAGTTTGCTCAAGAACACAACATTCGATATTGGATTGCATATAAAACACTTCTTGGTTATGCTCAACGTGATGGTTTACTGCCGAATGCTCTAGACGTTGATATTTTAGCAATGGCACAAGATACATCGCGTCTTGTTGAACTTCGTACATTAAACTTTTCATCCGATTATGAACTGAAAGTACATCCACAATGGTTTATTGTTGAAAAAACAAGACGTTCGTATTTCGATGAGGAAGGCATCGATTTTGTTGGACCTAATGCACGATTCGTTAATCGAAAAGATCATGTGCACATTAATATTTGGCCTATGTATGATTATCATCCGAATCAGACAAGAATAGAAAAGAATAGTAAACCTATGCTTACTGAATGCGACAGAAATTATAAATGGAAATCATCACCAAAAGAATGGACATTCCCATTGCAGAAATGTTTATTGAGTGGCATCAAAGTATGGTGTCCAACAGATTCAAAGAATCTAGTAGCGCACATCTATGGAAAAGTGTCTGGCAATTTATCATCGATAGCATGTGTTAATGGAGTATGGATATAAATCAGCCGAATATAAACGGGCGAAGCCGATAATGAAAATGAGAAAAAGATCGTTTCGTTATAATGACAATTCATCATAGATAAGTATTCATAACTTAATTCTTTGTTATCATAGATCGTTGACATTGTTCTTTTCAAAGATAATTTTAATAGGAAACTGCGAATTGTTAAATTTAAAAAAATTTATAACTCTGTGTTTTTTATATTTCCGGTTAGTTAAAGACTCCTGATTATTTTTTTTGAGCTATTACTAAAATGACTGTATATATTTTTGTCAAGTCTTCGTACGTCAACAAGTCAACGACACACTATCAAACAAAGTCAACGACACACTATCAAACAATTTTATTAACAAAACAAAAAACGAAAATAAATCGAAAAACAACGCAACTATCAAATAGATAAAAGAAGAGTAAGAAAGAAAAGAATGAATGCTGGTCTAAAAATAACATTATGGCGTATTTTTTTCTTTGAAATAATCAATCAAAAACTATACCCTAAGGCTGTTTATTTAGTAATTATTAAACAGGCTGACACTTACTGGTACATACAACTAACCTTGAATTCATGCTCGAATAGGTTTTGACTTCCTAAAAACCATCATGCCAAACATCAACCAGTTTATCATCATATGATATAATTATCTATTATAAAGACGAACTACCAGCTATTAAAATTTAAAAATCAAATTTGTCTGAATAACGACTTTGAAATTGAATCGCAGATAGATACAAAGTCTTAATCGTAATCAATATTTTATACCTTTATCTTTTTTTTGCTTTCTATCTGAAATACGAAAAAACTTATAAGGAAATTTAATTTTTTTTGTTTCAATTTACAGTTTATGATCTTTAACTGGTCTATGATGTTATTTATTTGTTGATTGCTGCATATTTGTAATCGTTGCATGCTGTTGGACAAGGATCAATAATGACATTAGTGTAGCACATAGCTTACGAAGCTCAACTATTGAAATAATTCTTTAAAAAGAGCATTTCATTCACATCGCTTTGCTCACTGTTGAGAATATAAAATATTGAAATAATCTAGGATTGTATATCAGTGAAATTCACGCATGAAAACAAGGAAAGACAAATGAGAATAAATTCCAGTCTGTTATTGCTTGATGATGAATTATTATTTATTAAAAATCATGTTGCTCGCTGTCGACTTCACAATGCGAAAGCGATCATCGAAATATAAACAGTTACTCACGTTTTCAAACTTAGAGAAAGAATTTTTTTATGATATTTTCCTTTTGTCGTTGTAGTTAAAGCACAACATTTTTAATTGACTCGTTCTAAAGAGATATTTTTGAAAAACAAAAATTCATTAACAGTCGCAAAATCCGAATACTTGACATTTCATTTTAATCGATTCCTATACGTTATCTTCATATAACATTCGATATATGTTTTTGGAGCGATATCTTTTCTTATTCGAATTCGATTAACTTGAACACGAAAAATAAAATGAAGTTCTCAAGGCTTGACTATATCAGGTAAAATTACGAATCTATGTTTTCGTGTTCAACGAAACAACTTTCAGGACGTGAAAGTTATACGCGGCTGATGTATATGCTTCGAATAGAAAAACTGATAATCAAAGCAATGCAGCGAAGCAACAGATGAAAAAATATTGAATCGTGAAGAAATGCAAATTGAAACATAGATACATTTAGTTATTCTATTCGCGTTTGCTTCTCATATGATAATAATGCATTAATTTTTCAGCTGCTACTCGGTCGTAGGGATGCATCAGTATCAGTAATACTGGTACTGGTGCATCCCTACTCGGTCGTCATTTATGCTATTAAAAACTTCGGGCTACTAACGTGTGCTAGTAAACCGAAGCTATACTTAGTCGTTTTGAAGAATGAATGTGTATCATTCCTCTTCTCGTAATAATATTTGTTACGCTGTGAATATGCAATACTGTTCAGATTGCATATTTATAAGGTGCTGACAATCAAACGCTATTGTGACATATACTCCCAAGAATCATCCTCATGAGCAGAGATATTTGATTCCTCTGCACGACAACTTTATAAATTTACCTTGTCAATACAATATGATTTAGGTAAGTTCTTCGTCAAAAACGGATGGCTGAATAGTTGATATAGTCATTCGAAAATTAGATTTTGAAGAGTCGTCAAGGACAATACTGAGTTAAAATTGATCATTCATCTAGTTTTCACATGAACAGTGACTGGTGCTTTGTACAAAAAAAAGTGAAATTCGCAAACAGTTCTTTTTAATAAAATAATGACTGATGGCATTAAGACCATTAGTCAATTCATTATTCGATCACAGTTCAACACAAATGATCTTTTCTCATTTTTATAGTCGTATGAGGCTGTTTTTTTGTCGGCAAAAATAGCATTGTTCTTCAGATGAATCCATATAAAAGTCGTATTGATCACTAGTACCAAAACTTGTTTGTCTATTATTGCTGTCGACAACGTGGTGGCATAATAGAAAAATAAAAATAAAAATGGTTACGAAGCGCCAGAATCATGACGATTGAAGATAATACCAAAAAACTGAATTCCGGTTGAATAAAAAAAGAATCGTAATGCAAGCTCTAGTAACTTTTTTTAAGTAAAAATGAAATAATAAAATAAACTAGTTCAGTCAAGTGCTTAGGTGAAACAAATTTTACACATTAAATTGCCTTGACACAAAAAAGTTTGTGCAACAGAAATTCCAAAGTCTAAGTTTTACTTTTGATCTTATGAACTTTCGTGGTGTTCATAACATAAATCTTTAAACTAAATTACAAACAAAAATATTTAATCATACAAATATCATTGTTTGTTTTCATAATTTTAGATAACAATTCATGCAAGGGTAAATAGAATTTATCCTTTTCAAAATGCGTTATTATCAAATATTTATAGCAATTACGATTGGCTTCATATTTGGTATTGTTTTAACATTCAATAATTATCAAACGTTTTCGTACTCTCGAATCATGTTAGCCTACACAAGAAATTCAATTGAAAAAGTTCTCGTACAAATTCCTACCTGTACTCCCGATGATGGTGCTCGTCAAAGTGCCCTGCTCCATACTCTTCTACAATGGAGTCAGTTTGCTCAAGAACACAACATTCGATATTGGATTGCATATAAAACACTTCTTGGTTATGTTCAACGTGATGGTTTACTGCCGAATGCTCTAGACTTTGATATTTTAGCAATGGCACAAGATACATCGCGTCTTGCTGAACTTCGTACATTAAACTTTTCATCCGATTATGAACTGAAAGTGCATCCACAATGGTTTATTGTTGAAAAAACAAGACGTTCGTATTTCGATGAGGAAGGCATCGATTTTGTTGGACCTAATGCACGATTCGTTAATCGAAAAGATCATGTGCACATTAATATTTGGCCTATGTATGATTATCATCCGAATCAGACAAGAATAGAAAAGAATAGTAAACCTATGCTTACTGAATGCGACAGAAATTATAAATGGAAATCATCACCAAAAGAATGGACATTCCCATTGCAGAAATGTTTATTGAGTGGAATCAATGTATGGTGCCCAGCAGAACCAGAGAAAATAGGTGTTCATCTGTATGGACAAAGCTTTTTAATTAAATCGCCCATAGAATGTATTAATGGAACATGGAAGCAATCCCACGAAGACATTTCTACAATAGAAATGACAACAATGACACATACGTAAGTTGACTGATATAAGATTTCGTCGCTCAGTTTAGTACTATATAGTACTAAACTGAGAATCATAATCCAGCAAATATATTGAAGGAAAACACTGTAAATATGTGTGGTTCATGTGAACTTTTTTCTCTCATCAATGAATTACCTTGTTCTTCTAAAATGAATGTTTCGAAGAATTTTCTTCTATTTAATTATCCATTAATCTGAAGAATAATTTCACAGCATCTATTTAAGTCTACACCTAGTTTAATTTTTGTTTTCTCTAATAGTTACACGACGAAAGACGACAACAAAAAAGTAATCCTACAATTGCAGCTCTATCCTTCTGCTATCTCATTTCCTAGTTTTTTAAGTGAATAATGAAATACAAAACCTTAATTTTGATAGTAGCTCAGGAAAAACCAAAGGATACAGTATTAGAGACGGAAAAAGATAAATTGCGTAAAAAAATAGTTCTAAAAATGAAAGAACATGAAAGTGGAGTCTACAGCTCATTTATTTCGGTCGAGATCTTTTTTCTATTGTTTAAAATGATTTCACTGTAGGCAGACAACAACTACAAGATTAAGCGATGAAGAATTTATCGAAAAGGTTCTTAAAAGCGTTCCAACATGTGAGTCAGACGATCGTGATCGTCAAAGATACCTTTTGCATGGTCTTCAAGCATGGTCTCAGCTGGCAGAAAAATATAATATTCAATATTGGATTTCATATGGGACACTTGTTGGTTTTACTCAACGTGGCGGATTGTTGCCACACGATTTAGATACTGATATAATGATACTGTTTAACGATACACGGAAACTGGTCGAAGTTTCTAAACTGAACTTTTCTTCTACTTATGAAATTAAAGTTCAACCACAATGGGAAATCGCTGAAGAAACAAAACGTTCTTATTTTCGTAAAGATGGTATTAATTTTGTTGCGCCGAATGCAAGATTCATCCATCTAAAAACTAGATATCATGTTGATATATTTCCTGCATACGATTTCAATCCAATTCATGCAAATAAATCAACAGAAATGAAGCAATCAGAAAATTTAACAATTTATGATATCAATTATAACTGGTTATCTTATCCAAGAAGTTGGACATATCCATTAAAAACATGTTATTTCAGTGAGATAAAACTATTGTGTCCTGCAGAACCAAAACAATTAGTTGCAACTATATACGGTGTTAGTTCTTTAACAAAATCTGATAGAAAATGTGCTAATGGTAGTTGGGTTCGGAATCCCTAAGCCAACAGTAATTAAAAAACAATGAATCTGTTTCTGTGCTAACAGACTACTGCATGTTTTCGAGTGTGTTCAAGTGTCAGAAGATACTGTGATGGTGTTTATTTAACTGTTTTGTTTTAAAATTAATATGAAATAAGAAGATTTTTGAAGAAAACAACCGAAAATAGTATTATCGAGAGATTTTTTAGGATCAATAAAACATAGAAATTATAACATATTTACTATTCGCTAATTTTTGGATGAAATATTTGAAAACTATCTTAATACGTAGTGAATAAATGTTTCACTGCAAAGATATTCAGTGTGACTGAAGTCGTGTATTTCTTCTGACCTGGAATATCAACTGGAAATTTTTACAACCGTGTATATTTAAGAAAATTTTATATGAAGTCTGATAAGAGTAATTCATTTTCATATGCTCCCAGTGGTCATGATTAAAAGAATTATTTGAGTTTTGTTTTAAATAATATAATGGGATTAATGAAATCATACATCTGTATTCGCTAGATTCCATTCGAAAATGATTGTTATTTATGAATGCTCAATTTACTCTATGTGACTTTATTAATGATATTCATAGATTGAACAATATTTCATCTCATATATTTTGGGTGTGGGTTACGAGAAAAACTATACCTCCCACGAGAGCGCATCGAATTCAAAAATGTATGAGCCCTGATACGAAAGCGCAAACAACTGAATACAATTTTTTAGATGAAGCGAACAAAAATTTAAAAAAATTTATATATCAATATCATATGGATCAAATTTTTCTGTCAATCGACACCCGATCAGTAAAATTTTCAGGCACGGACCCAAAGCCATTTTCGTTTATTTTGGTGTTTTGCCTTTTTTAACCTATTCAGTGTTATTAGAAGAATGCACTTCCATATCACTGTCCCTTCCACAATCAGAAATATATTGCGCTACGAGTTGCGATTGAGTAATTTGTATAAATTATATATTCTTGATGAAATTGAAAAAATTTATATTTATGTAAAAAGCTGTTAGCGCAATCCCTGTGGGATTAAAATGTGAAACACGATGAAACTTCTTTTCTGGAATTCGTCTATCACGGTCACTGGTGGCATGTGAAGCTTCTCTCTTCCGGTTTGTATTATGACGTATGGAGTCTCTAGCAACCATCACAGACCGTTACAGAGAAATTTAATAATTAATTAATAATTAATTAATTAACCATTTAACTGATTAATTAATTTCTCTGTAACGATCTGTGGGGGGGGTCCAAATTTCTACCCTATATACTTCAACACTCCTTTCAGATCGTGTTTCGCAAAAGACTAATCCATATTGCCCTTTTTTATACAATTTATCTCTAATTTGAATTAATTATGTCCCATTCAATATATTCATTACTCATTCGACGTAATTATTTATCATTCAACATAATTATTGCTAAATTTGATTATTACTCATTCCAATATTTTTATTGCTCAATTAAATGTTGTAACGATAAATGCGGAGACCATTCAAATTTCATGTGGGGTTGTAACGCTCCCGTTCGAGTGTAATCTATACATGATGCTTGGACGTACGGTGCCATTTATTCTTATGATACCTATTACCTTTATCTTTCTGTCCTTGATACTTCTCTTTACCTCTCATTGTCCTTCGTTATCTCAAATGGTTGAGTATTTAATTAAATGTGTGCTTTATATGTAATCAGGGCGATTTTATGATTTGAAGAGTTAAATAAAGTGTAATACCATCAGCGCATGCATATCTTCTATCTAAAATCGTTACAAACCTAAGAGGAAATATTCTATATCATTGATAATTTTATATTTATCAATCTGATAAAAATTTTCATTATAACAAGAAATAAATCTATTGTCTTTGAAATAAACTTTTCAGAGGCAAAAACAACAATTGCATTTATGTAGAGAATGATCTCGATAGCTTATGTTTCGGTTGATTTACTTTCAAGTGAAGAAATTACGCTGAAAACATGGTTCTAGTAACGTAAATAATTCAGTTTTTAATTTACTTCTGAAAAACACCTTGCGAAGAAAAAAACAATTGAAGATTAAACATTTCTTCAGTGAAAGAATACTTTAAAATTGCTCATCTGTTTTCAAATATCAGCATGTTCGTTGATCAAGCTAAAGTTAACTAAAAAAAAGTTGAGTTGCGTCTGAATGTATTTACTTATTGATGATGCTATTGGAAAGATTAAGCAAAATGAACAAATACAAAGCACGTTAAAAGCTTATCGAATTAATTTTTCTATTTTACTATGCCCACAATTCAAAATTGATGCAAAAACAATTGCCGATTTCTATTCATTGTTATATAAATTTTGCCAGTTGAATTTGATCAATTTTATTGTTGATATAATTTATCTTTGTTTCGCAGTGCAATTAACAAAAGGTATTGTGACGATATCAATATGTCTGGTATACTTAATAGTCTTTTTTCCTATTACCTATCTATTCGTCTCATCCTTTCTCCTATTATTCATGTATTAGTCTTTCCCTTGCTTTTCTCTGTCCTGATCTATATCCGTTCTATATGTAACCGCGTATTCTGTATTTAAACGATGCAATTTATGATATAAAGAAGCTAAATAAGCAGTAGTTCCGTCAGTGCAGGCATCTGTTATATATAAAATCGTCACAGGTATGTTTAAAATGATTAGTGTCCATAAAAACTTGGATACACCAAAGTATTCACACTCGATATGACTGGTAGAGTCAATGTCCCTAAAGCGAACGGACGATATGGCGGTGTTCATTTTAAATCTTAAATCAGACCCATTTTTGCTCTTTAAATTATTACTTTTATTCCATGGGAAAGAGCACAAAATTCTGCATCCGCTCATATAAAAAAAAATAGTCGAAAAGTCCAAACGTTCGCTTTACGCACATTTTCACAAAGCGAACGGCCAGCAAGAAAATGTCCTTAAAGCGAACGGCCCAATGAAAAACAAGCAAATATAAAAACGTAAACTATTTCCTTGCTCCGGTCCGGAAAGTTCAATGAATTTTCTTGAAAATGATATCATTCGATTCGTCTCATTCAACTCTATCATATTCTAATGGTTCAGCTCAACTGAAATTGATTCCAATTTTTTATTAATGGAATAAAAAAATACTTTCCGTTCGCTTTATGTGTAGTGCACATAAAGCGAACGGTGCAGCTATTTTAGCTGGCGATTCACCCTGCTTCAGTATTTTGTTCATTTACCATAAATCAAAATCAAAATTCAATAAAACTTCCGTTAGCAAAGTTCATTAGAATTGTTTTCTCTGCAACATACCAGCGATTCAACTAGAACAGATGAGAGGCAATGTCACAAAAGCATATTTTCTGTGTTTTTTTATGTTTCAAGAAAGGAAGTGACTTTGTACACACATGTGTATATAGCTAATCGGCTATGTACACACAAGTGTATATAGCTGACTGACTCGGTACACATGTGTACATAGACGTTTAGCTATGTACACACAGGCAGGCATAATCAGCGTATTAGTAAATATCAAGTCTTTTTATAATACTATATGCTTTGATTTATTAATATAAATTATATTTCTTAGGTTTTTAATTATTTTATTTTATTAATTCTTTATTACATACAAATAAAGTATAAATCGAATAGTATAATTACACAATTGTAGAAAATAATTGAGTCAAAATAAGATCAATTAATTTAGAAGTATTTGTAGTGCTTCCTCTCTTTAGTTTTGAAAGAAATAGTTGAAGTTCATTATTTTCAATGGAATAAATGAAAACTATCTACTGTTAGCGCTTCCCAGGTCGTTCATTCCTACAACTTGATCCAATCGGATCTGAAAACGGGTTACCTCGGATCTTGTATGAAAACTCACGAGAATCAACGGATTTCGTTGGATTCCGGGTTTCGGACCGAGATTCGGATCCATAGGATCGAAATCCGATACGCCAAAAAAGTCTGCTATAGTAAACCTGTAAAAAGCTTTTTTGCACTAAATAGAATTTTGATAATTTTTTAAAATTCTCCCGTCAGATCCGTGAAAAAATTCTGAAACCCTGAATCCAATTGAATTTCCTCGGACAGTAGGATTTAATAGGATCCGATAGAGTTCGTCGTCGGATTAGTCGACCTGAGTTCTCTTATCTCTTAATTATATCATTTGTTTTTCTGTCGATCACCTGCAAAGCGAAAAATTTTATATTTTCTGTTCTTCGTTAATTGACTTTAAAAATAGGAAATAGAAAAAGGGTGGGGCTGTCCCCGATTCGGTCCGAATCGGTCCTTTTCATTTTCGGTCCCATTCGATGATCTCTCACTTCGGTCCTATCTCAATTCGGTCCCTATTACTTGATTCTCATTTCGGTCCCTCTTCTGTTCAGTTATATTTCATAAAATAAAAACAAAAGGAGGAATATTTAATTATCATCGTCATCGTTGCTCATTGGTTAAGAACCTATAGCATATTCCAACTTAAACCAAACGATGTGTCGGAGATTATTTCTTGGAAACATATTATATTAGAAAAATGAACAGCAAGTTAGAATTCACAACTACTAATCGAAATGCACTTGTACTTAACTATCAAGGTTATCACTATACAATTAAAAGGNAGGTGAAGAAACTTTACCAATCCCCCAAATATACTCACAAGAAATAATAAAAGTTCGTGTCAATAATCCTGATATGAACACTGGTACATTTTTTCCATTGTTGGATAGTATTGATTCAAGTTTATATCGTTACATACAAATATTAACCACTATAATTGGTTATATTAGGACCGAAATGAGAATCAAGTAATAGGGACCGAATTGATAAAGGACCCAAGTGAGAGACCATCGAATGGGACCGAAAAGGAAAAGGACCGATTCGGACCGAATAGGGGGTAAACCAAAAGGGTGAGCATTTTTTTGATCACCAAACAATTAGTGTTCTGATCACCAAAGTTAATCAAGGCATGTAATTATCATTTAGAGTGGAAGAGTTAACATATTGTTGAAATTGAGATTGACAGTGAGCGTGAGGGCGTGCTTGAAGACGAGGGTGAGAGTGGGCTTCTCGATGAAGATAATATTATTGCCGTGTAAAAGAATTAAAAATGAGATGAAAGTCACCTATTCCGTTTTTAAAAATCGAATAAATCAGCGCCGCTTCGATCTAATTGAATTTCACTTTTGTCAGCTGCTTTTTTTTCTGATTTACAGATTTTCTTTTCTAAGCCGTCTGACGTGTTACTGCAATTTGATCAATTTTTATCGATCTTCAGTAAAAAAACATAATCGGTTCCAATCAGAGTTTTTCACTTTTGTTTATACGGAATAACCAGCCACACCGTGCCACTTCAATTTACTTATGTCTTAATTAATTTGGTGATCAAAACACATTTTCTCCATAGAAAAAAGTCAAATAGCTTGCAATCTGAGAACATAACCCTGATTAAGGTAAATTGATTAATCATCACTTTAATCTTTTCTCTATTGAGCTTATTAATATTACTGCAAATCAAATCAAATGAATTGATAATTTTTATAATAAAATGGACAGATTTCATATGACCTCATTTATAGTACTAAATAAATATTATTGTATCATTAAAAAGTCTATGAGATTTATTCTCTACGTCTATTAGAAAAATGCCTATTTTGCTGTTATAGTTCAATCAAAGTATTTATTCGTATTCATCATAACTCGTCAATCAGAAAAATAGAGCAAGATAAAGATTCTTTACCGATCACTTTGATAGTCAGGAACATTTTCAGAAAGAGTTTAAAAATTCGTGCATTAATTATTACCAGCTAGTGAATAGTAAACGTTTTTCAATGAAATATAATGAAAAATTAATAAAAGAATTATTTGACCATTGCCGATGCCAACATATAATGTATGTATGACATCATAGAGGTTCTGTTAGAAGACATAAACGACGAATAAAAAATTGAGTCTATTATATTACGAATTTCATGTTAAAATCAAATTGATTTTGTGAAGAATCGAAAGTTAACTCGTACTCATCCAATGAATGAGAAAATTTATAAGAATTATTCAGTTATAAGAAATAAAGCATTATACATAAAGACTTTCCATCGTTAATGCTTTATGATCAGATATCTTTTACGTGATCATTATGTTAAATGTATTGAAAATAATGAACTTCAACTATTTCTTTCAAAGCTAAAGAGAGGAAGCACTACAAATACTTCTAAATTAATTGATCTTATTTTGACTTAATTATTTTCTACAATTGTGTAATTATACTATTCGATTCATACTTTATTTGTATGTAATAAAGAATTAATAAAATAAAATAAAATAATTAAAAACCTAAGAAATATAATTTATATTAATAAATCAAAGCATATAGTATTATAAAAAGACTTGATATTTACTAATACGCTGATTATGCCTGCCTGTGTGTACATAGCTAAACGTCTATGTACACATGTGTACCGAGTCAGTCAACTATATACACTTGTGTGTACATAGTCACTCCCTTCAAGAAAAGCGGATTTAATATTGACAGCATTTTCGATTTTTCAATAATTTGGAAAAAACAAATTATACGGTCAAAATCAGCATAAAGTTTTGATCATAGTTCACTATCTTCTTGTTCAGTTCGATGAAAACGTTTTTTTTTCGAAAATGTTTTTGCTGTGGTCCCCCACAGGGCTTTTTAAATATCAACATTTTAAATTTAGTCAAAATAGTTTTGATTGATACACGATTCGAAGCGGGGATCGCAGATAGGATGGTTCTTTTTTGTTTAGAAAACCACAGATACTTGAAAAAACGGTCTAAACTAGTGAATTTTTGAAGTACTCAGCTGTCGATGCTTTGAATTTCAAAGTTTGAAGTATTTGACCAGTTGATCTCTCAACAATTTTATTTTAGAATGATCGAAACTTACTGCGACAAATAAAATTTATCACTCTACTTGAATTGTGATGGATGCGAATTTTCAACAAAATATTTCGACTAATTTAAAAATCCCTGTGGGGGAGCAGAACGAAACTTTTTTCAAAAAAAACGTTTTTATCGAACTGAACAAGAAAATAGTGAACTATGATCAAAATTTTATGCTGAATTTGATCGTATAATTTGTTTTTCCAAAATTATTGAAAAATCGAAAATGCTGTCAATATTAAATCCGCTTTTTTTGAAACATAAAAACGCACAGAAAATATGCTTTTGTGACATTGCTTCTCATCTGTTCTAGTTGAATCGCTGGTATGTTGCAGAGAAAACAATTCTGATGAACTTTGCTAACGGAAGTTTTATTGAA